>VUQR01022354.1:68144-85588 GCA_015108515.1 Hemichromis elongatus
ATTTCTAACCAAGCTTTAAACAGCAAATTCTTGTGGTCTCAGTGATATGTGTATTATAGATATTTAAACTTTCCATAGAGGAGGATAAAGCTTTTAGTTCTTCAGCAGCAGCCAAGCTACTAGCAGCATTAATGTCAAGCATCTTCTGCTTTTTTGGAAAATAATCTATGTCCTAATATTTTGTCGTTGTTTCAGACGCCAAATACTTCACTCAAAGTAAGCGAAACTGAGTTGGACGATGCTGAAAAGGAGGTTTGCAGGCTGGAGCATGAGGCTAGAAGAGCTATAGAGGAGAAGAAACGGTACCACAAAACAAACTTTAAACAGCATGCTTGTACTTATGTACATTCTCTTTAGGTAAAGTGTGTTTGTCCTTTCAAACCTCAGGGTCCAAAATGAATTACAGAACATATCAGCCTCCATGCCCCTGAAGGACAGTGACGAGAAAAGTAAGTCTTAAGACTACCTTAATATAGTTTTGTACCTTATCATTAGTTAACAGTTAATTTGCTATACCAATGCTAAGTTTTAGATATATCTGTGATCTTGACACAGTAAAAAAAATTATCACTTTGTATCAGAGGTTACTTTCTAATCCCAGCAGGGATGTCTTCATATGCAGTTATGATCACTGTTGTCATTATGAATGTCATAGCAATTCAGGCCTTTTAATGATGTCTTTGTACTGTTTTCTTTTTCCCAGGGTGGAGTAATTAAGCAGCATTACATCTTTAATAACTTTGAATGTGTTTGGGATTTTTTGTAATCCTTACACTGTCCAAATTATAGATAAAGGCTTAAAACACCCATCCATCCATCCGTCCATTTTCTTCCGCTTATCCGGGGCCGGGTCGCGGGGGCAGCAGCCCAAGCAGAGAAGCCCAAACCTCCCTCTCCTCAGCCACCTCCTCTAGCTCATCCAGGGAAATACCAAGGCGTTCCCAGGCCAGCTGAGAGAAATAACATCTCCAGCGTGTCCTGGGTCTGCCCCGGGGCCTCCTCCCAGTGGGACATGCCCGGAAAACCTCACCCAGGAGGCGCCCGGGGGGCATCCTTGTCAGATGCCCGAACCACCTCAACTGGCTCCTTTTGATGTGGAGGAGGAGCGGTTCTACTCTGAGCCCCTCCCGAATGGCCGAACCTCTCACCCTATCTCTAAGGGAGAGGCCAGCCACCCTTCAGAGGAAGCCCATTTCCGGCTTCGCGGATTAAAACACCCACACTAATATTTGGTTATTTTTCCCTCAGCGATGCTTTTGGTAGTCATCAATAAGCTTAATTCTGGCTGGATATTTGACCGGTCATCTTGGCAAAACTGGTACAGTTCATTTTAACTGGTTGGTTTCCTGACATGGACCCAGCTTTTAAGCATAGTCCACAAATTTTAAATAGCGTTGCGGTCGGGTTTTGGGAATGCCGTTCTAAGGTTTTAATGTTAACCTGCTTTATCCACTCCCAAACCAGTTTTTATGTGTCTTTGGGATCATTGTCCTGTTGGAAAACCCAGTTGTGTACAAGTTTCAGTACTCTAGCTGTTGATTTGAGGTAAAGTTTAAAAATTTAGAGGAAGTCATCCTTCTTTATTATTCCTTCCACTTTGTTTAATGTACCAGCACCACTGGTAGCAAATCAGCCCCAGAGCATGATCCTACCGCCACCATGCTTGGCAGCTGATACGGTGTTTTTTTTAGATTTGAAAGCCTCTCCGCTACTCCTCCAAACATACCTCTTGTCTCTGTGGTCAAATAGCTCAATTTGTGTCTCCTCTGACCATAAAACTTTTCTCCAGAAGATATTTGACTTGCTCATGTAGGCAGCTGCAAATTTTAGTCAGTCTTGAAGAGCTTGATTTTGGAGCAAAGGCTTCTTTCTTGTTGAGCACCCTGTTAGTCCGTAGTATTGACGGTATTCCAGCTGCTTATGGCAAGTTTTAGCCTTGGCAGTTGTTTGGTTGTCTCCAAACATCCTAATTTCTTCTCATCTGATGGTGACAGTATGGCTTTTCTTCCACACCTTGACAATGTGGTGACACATCTGCATTACTTGTACCTTTTCTCATTAGAGAGAAATTACCAGTTTTAGTCAATCACGATCACTAACAAGAAGTTAATTAAAACTTGCACCCAATAAAGTAATCAAAGATGTCAATTCAAAGATTACAATCACGCCACCCTGGAGGGATTGTAAACTATCTCCTATTTGTAATTAACACTTCAAAGAAATTAAAAGAGCCCGAAATTACCATGGCATTCATGCCCATGATGAGTACACGTGAATTCTTATCAATTCTCTATGCATTGCATTCATGTTAAGCTCATCTGTGTTTGGACAGATACATGTCATTCGGGGCTGCAGGATACTACGAGTGTCTCTGGCTTCACTGACAGCGTCCAGTTCAAGAGGCTTCAAGTAATGAATGTTTGGAAGGAGATCAAACTGTTGGAGGAAGAGCTGGAAGAGAAGTTGGTGTCCACTGTTACAATCACAGCTACTAAAGGACACATCAGAGACCAACAGGTGCTACATTTAGTCTCATTGCACACAAGCTTATAAGGCATAGCTCAAATTGTTAATGACACTGAGCAAAGTTAAGAGTTAAGCAAGAAATTTGCTTTTTTTCTGTTTGTTTCCAGACTGAAATAATGAAGCTGATAGCCTCAAATGAGTGTCTAAGGGCCATTAGCAAGGTAAGAGAGGGTTGTCGTTTTTTAACATGTTTTTTTGTTTGTTTGTTTGTTTATTTTTTAATTAAAGGTATTAAATATTTGAAATGTTTGCTATTTGATAGTCAGATGTGCTATCTTTTAAGGATCTTGAAAACAACATCAGCACAGTGCTGAACAGAGAGAAAGCAAGCAAGACCATAAGACGGTATGTGGCATAGTGTATATGTGGCACTTGATTAGTTTGTGACCCTTCTTACTTACTTCTTCTTGCTATGCTGTGTTTTACCACAGGATTTTGTGGGATGAAATATGCCAAGATCTACAAGCAGAGTGAATAGCTTCATCAGCAGGCAAACTACAGAATGCAATGGGACATTTCAAAACGTAGGCAGTGTGTGCTCAATAAAAGACTTTGACAACCAGCAAGCAACTTAGAATTATCTGATTACTTTATCGATTTTGTAGGCTTTTGGTTTAGTGCATCCAATAAAAGAAAAAGTATACTTGCCAGGGGCCATAAGGCGGTGTCAGAAGTGTTTTTGTGCATGAACTTGTTTAAAAAACCATCTGGTCGACTCAGTTTCAAGTATGGAAAATCACAGCACGCTAAAGTTAATAACTAACGGTAGAAACAAATCTTTCGTGTATTATTGAATAGACCTATCACACATTCACTGTGCTGTGCGACAAAATTAAGTGAACTCTCAGATTTGATTAATGGTTTAACCCTTGTTTTTGGCAGTAACCTTCACTTGTGGTCATTTCATTCTACCTGTATTCTGTTAAGGCCTGAGCTCCGACTCGAGCAAAATGCAGACTTTCTTTGTTTTTTAACAGACTTACTTCAACTACCGTCATCCTCATCATGCACCATGCTGTCGATATAGCTGACTCATAATAAGAGATGTTAATCAGTTAACATCTGGGAGCTATCGACAACAAAACAGTGCTGTGTTATTAGTAAGAACATTTTTGTTCCCAGCTGTAGCATACTACAAATGCTACTGTGGGTAAACAAACTACTAGTATCAGCAAGCAAACTCAAATCACTCAAATCCTGCATTCTAAGAAAAAGTACAAAAATATTAACACAGTGAGATTCAAAATCCCTTTTATGTGTATTGTTTTGTTCTATTTACTGATGCTGTAAATCTAGCAGTAATATTTAAAGCTTGAGTTTTAAATAAGATACAATAACATAACATGTATACTATATATATAATGCTATGTGAGATTTGTTGCATAAATTAACTAGCAGTGTAGTATCTATCTAAAATATTAATATTAATTACATGTTAATATTATATAAAATAAACATAAAACACTCTAGGCAGAGCACCCTACTCTTCAAACACTAGAGGGCAGCAGAGACTTGTGATAAAATTGTTTTGGTAGTAAATTAAGAAGCTTGCACTAAAGTAAAATTCCCATATTGGTTTTACTGTGTAACTTAGCATTCTTCACATAGTGATGTTCCAACTGAGGCTGAGCACTTTTTAACTCCTAAAATCAGAAGAACTCGTAAAACGTTCATGCTGTTACGCTCCCACTCCCTTATGTAATATTAACTGTAGTTTGCCTCTGTCTGTGTGTAACCTTTATCAAAAACAGCGAAGATAGTCTCTGGGTTTCTCATGTCTTAAGAAATGTCAGCACGGATAGGATTTCTATTTAAAGCTATATTTCCTTTAACGGGGTATTTAATATGCCGCGTTAATGGAAATTCTAAAAAGATTTTCCTCTAGGTTGAAGTTCTACGTGGCTTAACAAAGAAGAAATCCAATTATATTAAAGCTTTAATGAAAGTACTCATTTGATAAATAATCACAGAGAATTAGTGTAATCATTGAAGCTTCTCTTTAGATTGATAGAGGGTGACCTTTGCCCCTGACATGAGGGAATGCTTTGCTGTCTGCCAGAATCTAATCAGAGGTCAAAGTCTTCGCTCTGGCTGACAGAGTCAGTCAGGGCAAAGTGTGTTTTTGTCCCTCACTGTCTAAGCTCTTCCCATCCTGTTAATGACGCCTCACTTCTGCTTGGATTGTTGCCACTTCAACATCATGCTGCTTCGAACTGTTGTCCTGCTCCTCCTCTGCCTGTCCACAGGGATGTGTGCCACTTTAGGCTACTATCAGAACGATGCGAAGGAGGACGGAGGCCCTGCTGCTGATTCAGTTATTGCTGCCGAAGCTACCTCTGTAGACTTAGCCAAAGAAGGTGTCACTGCTGCTGAAGTAGGTGATTCATCTTCAGCTGAGGCGAACGCAGGTAATGGTGTTTTTGGTGACAAACCACTGCGCGAAATAGGTGCGAAGGGTAGCCAATCAGGTGACAAACATGAAGAAGATGTCCAGGTGGTGGCAAAAGGTGCTAAAGTCAAGGAATCAGTGCCAGGCAGTGATGGGCCTCCTGGAGACAACCCTGCTATGAAAGCTTTTACTAAAGAAACTAAGAGCCAGGAACAATCTTCTTCTGGGGAAGAGGGGAATGAGATCAGACCAGTTCAGACAAACGAGTCCCAGAAAAGACCACAGGAACAAGAAGACAGCAGCTGGAGTCTCAACTCTATTAGAAATAGTTTCCAGACTGTGCACGGATACTTCGACTCCCTGGTGGAGCTGGCCGGTGGACACAACGGTATTTGCGAGTACCGCTGCAGACGACACGGTAAGAATCCATCTTAAAATTCTCTGTTCAAGTTCACCAGTCTTTAAGATATTTTGAGCAGAGGTTTTACAGAGTGTTGCTTTTAGCTTTCCTCTCACCAAATTTTTTTTTCTGATCCTCAGCAGATTTTCAAACAATTACTGTGTTGTCTACTTCCAATATTCTTTCATTACTCAATATTTTTTTGTTAGCATACTTCAACTTTTAGATCCAATCCAGTGCTGTCAGAGCTAAAGTACTTCTTTATTGATCCAAGATAACATGCCTGGGCCTCAGGCTTCTTATACCGGAACCTGAATGCATCTGTTTATCAGTGGGAGTTTAGCTCTCCCTCATCTCAATCATCCATATACATGTTCTCGAACAGAAGTTATATCTTATCTGTGAAATGATACACACCTGAGGATGAACAGTCGATGCTTTGCCAGGAGTACCTTGTGAAATGTGTTTGCTAACACAGTCAAGTTCAAGAGCTAAGTGAAGCTTCCTTGTTTTCCCAGGAGAACTTCCTCAACCTCGTCCTGGCTTCCAGCTCTCAGAGCCTAACGGCTGCAGCACCTCTCTGGTGGGATTCCAGGTGAATCCTGCTGTAGTTCGCTTGTTCATAGCACCAACAGCTCCCAAAGCAATACCATTAACAACCTTAATGGCTGTAAAAGTCACATGTTCAATTTGAGCATACTGTGCTGACACAATCTACTTTTGACAGCTTGACCTGGGGATCCCTGCTATGACAAAGTGCTGCAACCAGCTCGACATGTGCTACGAAAACTGCGGTACGAGCAAGTACGACTGTGACTCCAGGTTTCGCTCGTGCCTGCATGACATCTGCTCTGACCTTAAGAAGAGTCTGGGGTTTGTTTCGAAAGTGCAAGGTGAGATATTTAACTCTTCCCTTTTTCTGCAGGTGCATAACCACAAGTTGTCAAAGTAGGAAACATAAATAAATCAGCCTCCCTCCACTCTCATTTTTTCTCCTAGCCTGTGAATCGATGGCAGATGCTCTCTACAACACAGTGTGGACTCTGGGTTGCAGACCTTACATGAACAGCCAGAGGGCAGCGTGTGTCTGCGAGGGAGAGGAGAGGGATGAACTGTGACACAGAGCACTATGGATATCTTCTGTCTGTATTTCCACAACACATACAGTGCATTTATAGGCTTCTTTCTTCTTCTTTTTTTTCATAGACGAGATGTCTCACAAGAGCCCTCTCAAGATTCAGAGGCCAGAGATTGAAAAAGACATAAAAGAGGAATTTAAGTGAACAATTTTTTTGATTTATTCACAATTGTTCATGCATATTCACTCGCCAAGCTCCTCATTTTAGGCCAATTGACTCTATGACTCCATTAACATAAATTACTTGATGACTCCAAACAAAGTGTGTGACGGGAAGATAGAAAGGATATTGTCACCGGATTAATTTCCTCTAGACAGAAAGACACCAGATAATTACTGTGGTGCTCATGGCTCCTTGTGTTCTGCTATCTTAAATTTGTCAAGCTGCTCAAACCTTAAGTCAGTGTCATGTAAATCTAATGCCTGCTATGTTAATGCTTGATGTAAGTTATTTGCCAGTTGTTTGTTATTTTTATGAATAAATTAAAGACTAATTGCAGCTAAACTGACATGATTAACTCTCGATTAATTGTCCAAGTGATGATGATGATGCATAATTTCCGAACGCAGGGTTCTGAAATTTCTTTCCCTGCACCCTGTAATGTGTGACACGCTCCTCAGCCATCAATTACACCAAGCAAATGAGTTAGAACGCATCTTATAGATGTTTTAGATGGGGTTTTTTTTAAGTTAGAGATGGGGTGAGAAATAAACCACTTCTATAAATCCACGTCCAATCCAAGTCTCTAAGCTGTAATCAAGTCTGGGAAATGCCTGAAAGTGTGACCCAGAAAACCATCTCTCATGTTGTAGCTGTTACGAGTGATACGTGCCCCTTTTCTCGCTTTTTAATCGGAATATCAGTCACTTTAAGGTCAGCATAATGTGATGCAAGTCCAACAGATGCACACTTGTTATCATGTGTTAATGAGAATAAAAGTTATTTCCAACAATACAAACAACAGTAGTAGGAGGATATAATGTATACATATATATACAGTTTGTGTTTACATGTGTGAGACAGTGCAGCTGGCTCCTTTGTGTCTATGTCTACATTTATTTACGCTCGGGATTACCAGATAAACTGGACTGGCCGGTTCCTTTTTTTAAAGGGTTACATCATGCTTATGTCCATCTCCATATTTTTTATTTTTGGACGCTACTAAAGCTGCTCAAAATTCTCCTTATTCATCTTACAACTGGCCTTGGTGCCAATTGTCAGTTCAAGCTGCTTTAGCTCCTCTCTCTTTAAGCCATCTTTTTTCTAATTGGCTTCTTCTCAAAAAAAAAAAAAAGGTGGGAGAGGTTTTCTCACAGGCATAGCTGGGCATCCCTTTCTTTGACATCTTACCGATTACAAGAGTACAAAATTAGGTCTGAGCTTTTGGCTCATAAGCATTACGTGCACACTGACACACTGACTTTATCATCTCAAACTCTACGCATGTCTAATCTGGTAAAGCACCATTCTAACAGTGTACGTATGACAGAAAACAAGGTAAACTATAACGTGTTAACTACAGTGTAATTGCAACTGTGCTGATAGTATAATTTCATGGCTTTTTTGTTGATGTTTGTGTTGATAGCATTGTATAATTGCCATGATTAAGGCAGGATAATGATGGGGCCTGCGCTCAATGTGTGCTGCTCCTGAGGTTCATCCGTCTGAACCTCCCGTCGGACGCGTCCCCGACAGCGCTGAGCACAGCGGGAGTCTCCTGCCCGGCACACTAGCACCTGGCAGTGCAGGAACACTTGCTGTAAACAGAGGAGGCAAGCTTGTTTTGGTATTTTGAGACTGCCTTCACAGTGTAAAGGATACTGCTAATTCACATGGTCTATTAATACAGTCTTTGCTGTATAGAGCTACGCAGGCATAAGCCCACACACATTCGCCAGCTGGCTCCCAGCATGCTCCTTTTACTCACTCGGTTGTCCTTGCCAATGAACTTGAAGACGGGAACCTGGTAGTGCTTAGAGAGCTGGTCCTTTGATGAGTACTGTGTCATTGTTTCATCAGCAATACATCTGTGTAGGAAGCCAAAGTGAAAAAATAGAGTCACACATGCATCTTAATGCAGTAAACAGAAATCCATAAATATTTCTAACAAGGTACTTTATCAGGAGATTAAATGCCTCAAGGTCCTGAAAGCCTGCTGCTCCTGTCTGTTGGAAAACATGAATATAGATTTGATGATGATCTGCTTGTGTCTGCAGAGGAAAAATCTGCATTCACTAGAAAAACGGACTGTTTCATACATTTAAAAAACTGCCGTTTCCATTTTTCTATCCAAAACTATGTGTTGTTGTTTTTTCTTAACAAGACAGAGCGACATTTTTGAACTGAAAGAGTGATTTCCGGTTTAATAACTGTTGAGCACCTGATGCCAAGACCTTTATAAGACACAGCAGTGGGATCTCATACTGATGACATTTATTACAATAACTGGAACTGAATGCAGTTCTATTGTTAGCAACACACACAGACACACACACACACACAAATCTTGTGTGTGTGTGCCTGTGTCACACTTTAAATGGTCAGTTCAGTTTAGTTGCACATTTCTAGGAGTGACTCTGCATAAACAGTGCTAAGCATGTTTGATTTTCTTTGTCGGGTTTATCGCTGTGATTCACTCCTCTACAGGGAAGGTGGACAGAACTCCATCTGAGGAGTTCACAGCATTTAGGAAACTGTCAGCGGAGTGAGTACTACAAAACAAAATCTTAGTTTATACAGTGAAACCATTAATACCACATGCAGAAGTTTCAAAATCTGCTCAAATCATATACAATTTTATTATTATTGCGTTATATCTTTTGCCAGTAGAGGGCAGCAAAACAGACACTGATCAATTGAAGAAGGAAATAAGACACATATATATCTGAAATGAAATATACATGAAACCTCCACTCACCCATCTCTGATGAGGTAGTATTTGAGGACCTGATCAGCTTTGGGCCCCGGTGTAGCAAAGCAGCTCTCCACCAGGGAAGCGAGGCTCTCCACTCTCTCCTTAGGCTCAACCCCAAAGAAGAGGGAGTCATGCAGGCGGAGCTGGGGTGGGGTGCGGTAGGCCTCTGAGAACTGAGCATCCTTAAAAAGCTCTAGGGAGAAACTGAAGACCCCCTCGCTGTGGCCCTCCAGCTCTAGGGCTGAGTTGCGCTGGCTTGCCTGGTATCCGTCTGAAACCTGGTATTCCCTGGGGAACTCACAGGTAACTGGGAGCACCAACTTGCCGGTGCGGACTATTAAGTCCCCGCTACTTCCTGGGCTGCTCCTGGGGAGACCTGTCACCAGATTCGTCCCTACAATCTTATTAGCTGTCACCTGAGAGCGAACATTTACATTACGTTAATGGGTTTTTTAGGTAGAGACAACCTCGAACAACCCATATTAAAGTGCACTGCTCATTTTTCAAAGCCTTGGGCTTACATATTTAACCCAGGACAAATTCTATCAAAAATTTCACCCCAGCAATTCTGACCTCAACTACTGTGCCACATGTCTTGAGGCTGAAGTTGAGGTTGATGTGTGTGCCATTGGAGATACCCCGACAAGATGAGTTGGACAGAAAGAGCTCCAGGCCTCCTACAAGGTCCTTAGGAACTGACACTGTAATAGAGCTGGAATCACACTGGACTGGAACTGCAGATGGGGGAGTCAAAGATATCACAGATTCTTTATAACACTATAAAACAGAAATACCCAACTATTACATGGATAAAACAATAAAAAGCTGCTTAAAATGATCTCACAGTTGTGTGATTATTACACAAGAACATATGCCACATCACAGAGTATGATGCCCTGTGGCGAGAAGTAATGATACAGAAGTCAGTAAACGCAAGCAACCGTGACAGCAAAGACCTGCTTGAGTTCTGTCAGCAGAAAAACAAGAGGCAACAGGACAAGCCATCGAAGCACTGACCTTCCAATAAGTAGACGATCAGCTCTATCTCCTGAGCCACAGCCACCCTAAGACACTGTTTCATTCAACAACTAGTGGCCGCTTAACTTTTCTTAGTAGTTTCTACTGATGTGTCACTTTCTTGCTGGAAATTTATGAACATGTGATGGCACGCTGTTTTTTTTTTTATGTGTTACACAAGGACAAAAAACCCCAAATTGTCAGTTTTGGCAATTCCATAAACAAACATTTGCTGGCTCCAGCTCCCCCACTGTGAATATCGGCATCATTCCTTTTATGTTATCGCAAACTGTAGTTCAAGAGATTTAACTACACAAGCTTTAATTTTGTTTGTACTGTTTTGACAATATTAGCGCTTGATCACTGAGAAACAAATCAAGAATAATGATTAAAATCATGTTTATAGGTGAATATTTTTCAATTCTGACTTAAAAGAACGTGTTTCTTGACTTACTTTCAGAAACTTAATCTGCTCAATAAACCATAATAAAAATGTATTTTCCTTGGAGTGTTCTTTAATAAATGATAAAAAAAAAAAAAAAAACAGACAGTATGCTTTGCAATTTTTCTTGATTCTCAAACAAGGCTCTCTAGAAAAGGCCAATCGTGTTATTCCCTGCAAATATTATTATAGATCCTCCCTGACAACAGCAATAATAAAGACATCACTTATGACCTGAAGAAATGCACTCACCTCATATCTCTGCTGAAAAAGCAGATGAGATAAATCCAAACATGTATCTTCACAACTGCTTCTTTTTTTTTTTTTGCCCGATTGATTATCTATCACCAATATTTCCCTGTTTTTTTCTCACTCACACACACAAACCTTGACACGTGCGCTTGTCCTCTCCCAGCTCCAGCCCTCTGGGACAGTGGCACTGATAGGAGTCCAGCAGAGCGGAGCAGCCATGACTGCAGCCTCCATTGTTAACATGACAGCCTGCTATCTCTTCAACACAGAGAAAAGGAAAGTATTTGAAGGTCGGTGTGTTTGTGTGTGTTCAGTTTACCTATCTCTGTACAACACACATATACACGCCTGTGCTTGTACCTCTACAGGTGCGTCCATCCTCATCCAGCACACGGCCTCGTCCGCACTCGCAGTGCCAGGAGCCTTTAGTGTTCACGCATACCTCTGCACAGCCACCGTTGCCCTGATCGCATTCATTCACATCTAAACACACAGACACAGACACACACATAGTTTCAGATATTAATATCAGATGAGTCTTGTTTGAAATGACTGAGTAGGAGATGGGTAGAGTGAAGTGTATCACCTTGAGGCCATCCACTTAGGAATGATAAATCAACTTAAAAGGACTTTAAACCTGCATTTATAATCCTGAGAGGGCTGGTAAAGAAATAATGATGGATGAAATAAAAGTGTGCGGTGAAACTAAAGTGAGAGTGCAAGAGAGTGAAGAAAGAGTGAGAGAGAATGAAGAAATGAGAATGTAATTACTGAGGGTGAGGACTGGCAGATTTGGTAGATGGATGAATAATGAGATCATGGTAAATTTCAAACTAGCCAGGCTGCACTAGCATGCCTGTCAACCTTCATTAAGCGCCAGTATGCCACACACACACACACACACACACACACACACACACGAACACACGTACGTACACCTGCAGATGCTCACCTTGAGTGTATACCATAAATCTTAAAGCGTTTTATTGCTTCTGCTGCTTTTTCAATGACGCACTGTTCCTTAAAATAAAATAAACTTTATTTTAATTGTAATATTCTAAAGACGTTGTGATAGGCTCATTCAAAATAAGTAATGAACAGTAGTTAAGAAACAGATTACCAACTAGATAAGACTTAAATATTAATATGTATATTTGTATACTTTATAGCTTGGTGTGCCAATCTCTTTGTGAATTAACTTCTTGTGCGAATGATCATACTATAGGTGATATAAATACATAGAGCAACAATCATCACCCCACTTGCTAAGCTCCTTCTGCCTTTTATTCTGAATATAATATTAAGTCAAATAAATGTGGAATAACATAGGAACAGCTTAATTAGAAAATAAAACATTTGGGGGAGCGCACTACAAATCCAGCTGGATTGATTTTTCTTGTTGTTTTCCACTAAATATTTCCAGCCTATCTGTCTTCTGTGTTCCCTCGCTTATCTCTGTCTGTTGCACAACTTATCTGTTCCCTTCACTTCCTCCCTCTCTGCATGTCTCACCCAGGCACGTTTGTCCGTCTGGTCCCAGGACATTTCCAGGGGCGCAGCGGCAGTCAGACGGACATCTGGGGCCTGTGCAATCGGCCTCGTCGCAAATATCGTAGAAATCTTTGCAACACACAAAAACAACAACGTCAGCCTACTGAAAAAAAACATCTCACGAATGAACAGATGTCACATCCGACATGCTCACTCACGGCCACAGTACACATGGAAACAGACTGAGGGCCTTGGCAGGCGGTACACAAAGTATCCTCCAGAACAGGCCTTCACATCCACGCTGGCGTTCCACTGGCAGCAGTTGTTGCTGAAGCTGGCGCAGACGGGCAGGGTGATGATGCCCTCGTGGAGCTGTGGGTGGCTGCCGTTGAGCCAAATGGGGGCGTGTGTGCCACAGTGATTCTCGGAGATGCAGAAGGTGGGCATGGCATCCCCGGCCATGCCTGTGAAGCGATACCATTCACCGGAGACGTGGCTGTCACACAGGGGCACGCCGGATGTTTGGTTGACGTGGTACTCTGTGTTCCTCCACGGTTCGTTCAAGCTGATGTACGCAGAGCAGGGGTCCAGGACTGAGGCAGGGTGGTGGAAAGGAAGAAAAATAAATTAATAGCACATGATTAGATTCTTGATAAGTGAGATAAATGTGTTTAATATAAATCATTTAAATTGTAAATGATGAATCAATGAGGAAGAAGTTTGGCACATAAAGGCTCAGAAAGAAGCTTTGGTGCATGCTTTATTGTACATTTGAATTCAAGTTAACACCATTAGGTACTTTGCCCACTTGGCCATTTGTTACCATGAAACCTTTGGATTAGCCAGATAGATGGAAACACCTTAATTGGACTAAAAGCCAACAAGCTGTCATCAAAGGCCTCTTTAGCCAACGAGTTCTGTCAGTGGTGACTCTTTTCACTACTGCCAGCAGAATCAGGAGAGAGCAACTGAACAGGGAGAGTAAACAAAGTGCAGGAAAACGATCAATAGTATTTCCCTTCTTCATGCCCTTTTTAACAGTGTAATTAAGGGGCAGACATAAAACAAAAGGTGACAGCATGAGGGAGTGGGCAATGAGAGTAGAAGAAAGGGTTTAACAAAGAGTACTCACAGGGCCGAACAAACAGAAAGCTCATTGAAGTGCTTTGTGTGTGACACCTGACAGAGAACGAAGCTGACCAGAGACGTGAAGGCCAACACATACAGTACAGTACAAACTGTGTTATTTGTCAATGAGTTATCTCATTTTGTGACTATATAGCCCTCCACCAACTAATGGACAGTAGTACATCTTGTCACCACGTCGCCCCAGTAAAAGCAGACAGATCAATCCGCAGTCTGAGTCTTCTGACAGCATTAATGGCCATTTCTGAGAGACGTACGACTGACCAAATGTGCCCCGGCTCCAGCAGCACAGAAAGGCCAAGGGACATAGCTGACTCATGTGGATGTATGCTAATGGGAGCATTAAATCTTCCAGATGGGGCATGAATAACTTAATAAGGCTTTTGGGAGAATATGGAGCCACATCTGACCTGATCTTGTCTGTACAAATGAAGATGAAGAGCAACAGTGCACAAACTTACTCTCTTTCATATCACATTTTTTTGTTAAAGGTTACAGCTAGTGATATTTTATTAATGTGGACAAAACAACAATGACCTGATCACTCTACAACTTCTTGTGTGCCCAGAGCCCGACATCATTTATCGCTCCGTGCCTTTTATCCCAGTAACACTGCTACTCTGCTTAAAAACTCACCAGAGCATGAAATGTGTATAAATCCACAGCGGAAAATAGAACCCAAAAAAGTGCACATATCTGACCTTTTCTTTAGATTTATGTAAAAACTACAATATTGCTTTTGGCAGTGTGATCATTATGTTTGATTATTAAGCACTCGCATTGCTTTTCATCACAGTAAAAACAGTTTTACTATAGGCAAACCTGCTTATTTTGGACACAGGTATAGAAAATTGCATAATCCACTTACCTACACTTGCAACTGCAATAATCTCCAGCGCCAAACTGGTAATTACCAACAAAATCATGATCCGCTTTCTCGCTGTTGGCTAGAAGATCCAAGCTCAGGCCTGAGTGTGTTTGTGTATGTGCGGCACTTCTGGTTCATCTTTTTGGGGGAAGTCTGTTTATAATAGTCACCTCTTATCTTTGTCATATTGTCATGTCCCTCTCTCACCTTGAATCCCTGACCTTCTGCTCCCCAAATCCAGTAACAGGACCATCCTCCCATTGTTTCCATCAGAAAACTATTTTTACACTACACATGTCTTTAAAATATCCGACACATGTTTTCTGACTGGAGTTTGAGACATATCTGTCTTTTCTTTCTCCTCCTTCCTGATTTAAAGCTTGTTGAAATAACAAGTGATGCTCTAATCTCGAGGAGCGTTAAACCAATCAGATCAATCTGCTTAGAGTTGCACTGAAGCATCTTTCACTTCAAGGTGATTGAAGCGAGGTTTGCACACTTACGATTTAGAGCAACGAGACCTTTGATGAGGACAAACCAATCCAGCAGAGTGAACATGTGCCTGTAAGTTTTGCAGGCCGCCAGCAGAGGCCTAAAAACTCATCTACAGCTTTGCCCTGTTTATTTAAAACCTGCAGAAGCCAACCTGAGCCTTGCAGTTTTTGTGTCTCATTATGTAATTAACTCAGTGGAGACATTAATCCATGAGGTAGTTAGAAGAAATGAGTCAGAACACTTAGTTCAGTAAGTAAGATGTCGTTAGCCCTCCTGGCTGCAAGTCTCCAGGGAATAAATGGACTGAATGAGCAGTGTATATTAGAACAGTGCAGGAGTGTCACAAATTATATGTTTTTATGTATTATAAATCCTTCTTTGCTCCTTTATGTAACGCTCTTAATCTTTCCTATTTAAAGGCTGGATTTTTGGGTTATATAGGTGGAAAATTAAGACATAGTCTAATTAACATAATATTGTTTCACTTATTCATGACTTTTCTTTAAAGTAATGCATTTGCCTTAATAATCAATGCTTTCTTTTAGGCTAAATTTTTAATATCTGGAGTAAAAGAGGGTGGCATGACGGGGGTTAGCACAGTCATTTCACAGCAAGAAGGTCTTGGGTCCAACTCAAGGCTGGGAGTTTGAATTTTCTCCCAGTTTGTGTAATTCTTTTAAGGTACATTGGCTTCTTCTCACAGTCCAAAGACATGCATGAGGTTAGATTAACTGGCGATTTCAAATTCACTGTAGCATCGATGGAGTGAGCTGCGTTACTGATGATGAACTCCATCCATATATGACTTGTGTACCCTCCCTCTGATCCTATGATGATAAGGAATCATACACCTCTGTGAGTTGCTCAGTTTTGTTAAAGCTGTACTGCCGGATCCATTTCCTGACACTAAATCCCATCTACGGTCCTCTAGGTGAGATTGACCTTTTGGATTTTAACTAAATAAGCAGCTAGGTACCGACCAGAGGGGTCATGAAGATTAGAGATCACATTTAGTTTGCTCTCAGGACAATTGTCACAGCTCTGATTCATTAGGATGAAATTTTTTATCAAGATGTTTTGCAAAACTAATGAGAGCATGACCTTGGCTATATTTTGCTTGTGAACAGACAGGAAATTATATGTCAAATGCCAACAACTGAACTAAATACTGAAATGATGTCTAGTAAACATTGGTCACTGTGAGCGTGTTATTGTGCTGTCATTAGCATTTAGCTTAAACCACAGTGTAACCACACAGTGCTCATGGCTTTTCTCGGGTTATTCAAGGGAAATGATTCCTTTTCTGCTCTAATGAGCAAAACAAGATTGAAAAAGCACAAAAAATAAAAATCCTTTTTTTCTTTTTACTGAACAAGATCCTATCTCTTAGGATGTCCTGTGTAGGAAGGGCTGAAGGCCAAGGAAAGACCTTGGAAAGCTTCTCCTTGTAAACATCTTCAGCGTTACACATTAATCACAAATTTTAACCGGACCACTATTTCCAAAAACTGGATAAGGATTTTATTGATAATTGAATTACATTTCTCTTTTATACATATTTCATAAATGATACAGGATTTTACATTTTCTTTCCTTTTTTTCCTTTTGTTTTTTTTTTTGTTTTTTTTTGCCAACATTACAGCATCATGTCAACAGAAGAAAAGAAAAAGTAAATAAGAGGTCCGAATGAAGTACGAGATCATTTTCAACCCAATAATCTGCTTCACTCTTTAGGCATTTTAAACAAGTCTTATTGTAAGTGCTCACACACACAACAAAAAAACAAAACAAAACAGGAAATTCAAAACATAACAAATTCAAAACGTATTGTAATAATGTGACTTTGGAGAAGAAAAGAAAAAAGGTTGGGGGCCGATGAAAAACAAGAGGGATAAGAACCGGAGATAGCCCCCAATAAGCTAAGAGAATGCACCTGCCACTTTTACTTTGGACTCCAAGACAAGAGGTCATAAAACCTCTTTTATAGGTGGTTTTTTTTTTTCATTTATTGGGAAGCTGAAGGAAGGGATTTAAAGGCGTAAACAAGGTGAAGATGGGCTTTGAGTATTTGGTTGGCTGGGATTTAAATCAGATTTGGCAGGGCAGATTCTAAAGATGCAACCCGGCCCGCTGCCCTTTATAACTAGGAATCTCTACAAACAACGTTCTTAAATTATCTTTGCAGTTATTTTGATAAATCATCTTTTTTTTGTTTATTTTTTTTAACATATTTCCCATGTAAACATACATTCATGCAACACCCTCTTTAGGATAAAGGTTTCCTATATTTGATATATTTGTTTAAAGAAAAAAAAAAGTAAAAAAAAAAAAAAGGCAATAAACGGTGGATGGCATGAAAAATGAA
>VUQR01022354.1:86395-111398 GCA_015108515.1 Hemichromis elongatus
CTACATTGTCAAAAGAGTTTAAATCATTAATGATCCAAAAGGCACCTTTTCCCTGGGGGGTAAAACACACACAACACACACACACACACACACACACACACACACACACACACGCACACACACACACACACACACGCACACACACACACACACACACACAGTAACAGTTTCGGCTAAAAATCCTGCCTTGAGATCTGCATGTTTAACCTTTGATTTGACCTTAAAATCATGCATTTTAATATAAAATCTGTATTTTAACGCAAGCATGTCATCGTTAGGATTTTGACGACTGTTCACACACAGGCACAGGATGATCTGGAGCTGGAGTCTGCGTGTGCTTCCCCTCTGCCGAAGCGAAGATAACTGGCTTTGAGAAGCTTTAGAGATAATTATGGAGGGGGGGAGAAAAGGCCACCAATCCTCGGCCTGAACATAAATTTATATGTGAAGCTGGCAAAGGTTTATTCCATGACCACCCCCCCCCCGCCACTGAAATAAAAATGGACAACATAAATATATGGCTTGTCAAACCTCTGAAAAGGACTTGAGCTTGATGTGGATGACTTTTTAGCAAATGTGCAAAAGAAAGGTGTCCAATTAAGTACAAAATTGCAATAATGCTCCTACACATTCACAGATTTCTACTGAGGGCATACCACAGCATGCAGTCTACCCTGCCTTGCCATCAAGGGAGCAGGGAGGGAGGGGCATTACAGCAGCAGTGGGAGGAGAAAACTCTGGGTTTGTTTCCGAATGAAACAACCTCTATGACCTCAATGCCGTGACACTTGTTTTGTTGTTGGATGGAGCTTTTATTTTGTGATTTTATTGGTGATTTCATTTGGATATAGAAAGAAAAAAAAACAAAAAAAAAACAACATCACATGAAAATGGTACTGAGCTGCAGGGAGTTTACTAAAAACCTCTAACTACTAAAATGTCTTTTTGTAGAAGTTAGCCAGTTCATCAAGTATATTAACATGCCTGTAGGTTTGTCTGAGGCAATGCTCGGTATAGGTTTTAACCTTGCTTTTAAGTTAAGCATTTCTACAGCAATTATTGCATTCAGATAATTAAAGAAGCCAAACATCCCCCTTTTTTTTTGCCACCCCACCAATTCCCTTGGCAGCCATGCAATCGAGCCTTACATCCACGCTGAATGCTGTTACTGTGACATATACCATGCGCATTTGCCATGAAAATGCTTAAAACTGCTTTTTTAACTCATGTACTGCATACAGGGTGATGCTTTTTGTGTGTGTGCGTATGCGACTAAGTGTGCGTTGGACTGTTAGTGGGCTTCCTTCATGGCAGGAAATCTTTAGAGTGTGCAACACGAGATGTTTGATGACAAAAACAAAAATGAGGTTTGTTGTATGAGAGCTCCTCCCCCCACTGAAAAAACTAGCCTCTGGTCATCTGGTTTATTTGATTGTATACATATATATTCATATTTTTCCATAACAAATATACTATGGCTTTCAAAATAAAAAGTGCCAAAATATTTGTATTTTTTTTTTCTCGTTTTTTTGGAATAAAAGAACACACAGTGATGTTGTTGTCGGTAGTACTGTCATACTTGCGCAGGCTGGGCCGCTACAGGACGTTAAAACAGGAAGAGGATATGAGGCGTTTTCAATCCTGCATCCTGTGAGGAGAGACGGGCTCCTGACGAAGGTCAATCTGTGACAGCTGTCCGTCACCTGGAGGAGGCGCGGCTCAAAGAGGGAGAGGCAGCAGGAGTCGGCCGCACCGATGGCGTGACTGCAGTCGGGATTTCTTGTAAACGTGTCCTCGCAGCCTGCCCCATCCAAGAGGAGGCGTGTGTGTCGACAGTTTGACCGCTAGAGATAGAAGGATGCATCGCCGTGATGACCTGCAGGGCTGCCAAGGTCGGTGTCCCAAGGTAGCCTAAAGGTCCTGCCAACACACACGCAGACACACACAGCTGCCCCCTCTGCATGTTCCTTGTCGCGGAGTGTTCTACAGGTGTAGTAATTCCCGTTTCACCCCTGGAGTTACCTGCAGGCTGTCCCTCTGGAGACTTGAGGCATATCCATATTGGCCAATTTAATGCTATCGTCATCATCTTCCTTTTCCATTACCCTCAGCATCCGTCGGCTGTGAGACGTTTTCAGTTCTTGATGTTCTCACCATCCTGTTCTTTTTGCCTTTTCGCAGTTTTTCTTGCAATTCCGACTAGAGGTTCCAGTCGGGAAAATAAAAATAAAAGAACCCAAAAAAGAAAAAGGAAAAAAGAGAGAAAAAAATCCCAACCTCTGTCAGTGAAGAAAGGGATGGGATTATCGGGTGTGGGAGGGGGGAGGGATGCAGGGATGGGGGACTCTAAGGGATGGGAAAGAGGGAGAAAGGTGTAGGACAGCAGAAGAGAAGAGGAAAAAAGTCGGTTGTAGGAGCTGAGCGAGGGGGAGGTCACTCTTCCCATCAATTTTTGCTGTCAGTGAGCTGCTGAATCGGGAGCTGGAGCTGGAGCGGGTCCCGTAGACGCTTCAGATCTAACTCCACCTGAAGAGGATGGAAAGTTAGAGAGAGGAAGATGAAGGAAGTGAAAATACAAATAAATAAATAAAATGTGGTGGTGGTGGAGGGGAGGGGGTGATTGGTACAAATCTGCATGTATCCACTGCTGCAACAAATGCGTGAATCCCCAGTGCAGCGCTGGTTTTACATTACAAAACACCCAGCTTTCAACCGAGCAACCGTACCTCAGCGATATCATCCTTCAGCTTGTTGTACTTCTCAATGTCGAAACGTGTCCTTTTCACCCCCTTGTGGAAGAACAGCAGATACTGCCTGTCTCTAGCATCAGGATAAACGTACTCCTGCAGGTTACAGAGACATGCAGACAGAGCTCTGTGTAAGAGGACCCAGTTTATCAGAAACCATTCATCTACTCATTTCTATATTAGTGACAAATCCAACGTCAAATTGGCGCCGTGTCCTCGGATTTAAAAAATAATGCCAATTTCATGACTACTGAGGGGTGACAATGTCACCAGGCTTTAAAACATTTTTTTTTTTTTAAATCCATTAAATTTCACTAGTGTGATGATTTCCTGGGTGGTTCTTAACAGGATTTCTGCATAATTGGCCTACAATGAGTCACATTGTTTAGTACAGCGACAGCACAAAAACACAACAAGTGTGGAGACTAGAAAAAAGGCTTTTAATATGATAATATGAATAAATCTAATCTATTTCAATCCTTTTTGTCAGGCAACAGTCCACGATTGTTAATTAACAAAACAAATCAGCAGGGAAATCCACATATTTGATTTGCTTCTATCAAAGCTGAACTTTCATTCTCCAGTGGTTATCAGAATGTAAAAATATTTAACAGGAACGCCGTCTGAATTTATATTACGTCTGATCGAGTTGTTTTTTTGATGGCATTTCTATAGATCCAACCCCAGAAAAAGAAAAGAAGGGAAAAAACACATCCAAGGTGCTCCATTCACTCTCATGGTACAGCTTCTCTGGTTTAATCTATTCCTTTTAAGCATTTAAATCATTATTTAGTCCCTAAACAGATGTCATGGAACTGAAAGCTCTTTTCTCCTAGTTTTCCAGAAGTATAAATCTTCAAACATGGATACCTGGATCACGTGATCGCTTTAGATGTTTACACCTTGTTAGAGGCTTTACATCTTTATCCAAATTTGAAGACTCCTGTTGGTGGAAGAGCAATAGTCCCTGGCAAAGGCCTCTATGTCAAAAAAGGAACTGGAAGCCGTGACCTTATCGATAGCAGGACATGCTTGGTGCAGTAAAGGTTTTTGTTACCTAGCTGTTAATGTTTATACGCATGTTTGGTGTATAATTCCAAGAGTCTCACCTGACGTGTTAGAACGAAGTAGGCATACATGGCCATTGCAGTGCCGTATGTGATGAAGTAGGTGACTGGCTCCATGATATCCCAGGAGTACTCCCACCAGGTTAGCCTGGCCAAGATGCCAAACTGGGTAGCCATATACGCCATGCCACCCCATAACACCCAGGTGGTGCGTCGCTCTGCCTTCTTACTCAACTCCTCTTTCACCTGCACAGGAGATAAAACAGAGACCACACATGCGTTCACAAGCGGAGCACAAAATGCTACTTTGCATTAGATCAGTAATTCCCTACAGTAGAAAAGTGATAACAGAATAATAACATTTTAGTTACATTAGCCATGTAGCGTGAATTGTGACTGGGGTGATATGCTATACTAGTTATATAATAGCTTGCAAGTCATTTAATTTCAAGTTGTCTGATGTTGTGGTGAAGATTAATCATCTTATAGCAGCACAAATTTCAATATTACAGCACTCCTAAACACAGTAAGAGAGTTAGACCTTCTCTAGAGGGCGGAGTTGAGAGTTCAGGTCCTCCAGTCGTCCAATTAGCTCACGCTCTTTGCTAAGTTGGTGCTCGTCGATGCGCAGCGTGGTATAGAGCTGCTGCACCAGAAACTTGACATCGTTCAACTTTTCCCCCTCCTCGTGGGGCAACAGCTCTGAAGTTAAACACACAAATGCAAACAAATAAACAGTCTTCCCACATGCTGGCAATAAAATCCTGACTTCCTCTTATTGGTGACGACCCCCGAGGCAGATTCAGGCATAAGAATTTCAGGCTTCAGTGGTTTTGCTTCTTATTATGCTAAAGCACCTATCACCATGATCACTGCACCAGCTAAAGTATCCCCCAAAATACACCTGCCACACCCACAGTCGCAGTCGCAGTGTTACACGCCATGATTGAAATGTGCCTAACGACGAACAGCAGAGGCTTTGTCCTTTCTTTGCCGGTTCTCACCTCTCCTCGGTGGCCGCACGAGGTGCGTGGTGTCGTTAATAACAAGCTTGAAATCATCCAGCAGCAGGATGTCTATTCCTGTGGAGGAGGCAACCCTCGCCCCATCTGAAGAGAAAGACAAACGGGCAGGGAATAAGAAAAGTACTGGAACTAAAGGTTATGAGGTTTTGCCCACTTGTGTGTGTGAGCATACCCATAGAGTAGATGGCGACCCGGTCGATGCCTCTGTCCTCTGCCTGGAGCTGTTGAAGGAAAACTCCCACGCAGTCGCTGAGAGGCTTTAGGGTGAACTGGCAGCGCTCTCGTCTGGACGGCAAACTGACTGAGATCACCGGCAGCCCGTTCTGATACACCACCGTCACCTCTGTAGGGGTCACGAGAAAACACGTCCTCCTCTAAAACCTGTGTATACCTTTGAGCATTCATGGTGCATTTCCAGATGTGCAAGCTGCCAGTTTCACAGCACTAACGCTCCTCCATACCCTCAGAGATGCAGGATGAATCTTTTATTGATATTATATACCGCAGATCATGTGAGATCACAATTTTACGCTGAGGAAAATTATTCTGAAATTTGTAGTGCAGTTTTTTTTTTTTTTTTTAAGGACACGTTAACCTCTGCGCATCTTTACTTCTGAGGAACTCGGCCTCTCTGAGATGCACATCATCATCATCAGAAGCGTTAATATGAAGCAGGAGTCGAGTTGTACTTGGGTTATTTCATATTGCTCGCTATTAAGCATATAGATGATGCCAGCTGTGACCTGATTGATATATTAGCTGGCCAATGTTATCAGCAGATATTGGAGGTGTTTTGAAATATGTATATCTTTTAAACATATGACAAAAAATTGTATCATTAAACAGTTTGTCCAGCAAAGTAGTGACATGGAGTCAGATAGTAAGTACCTAATTAACTTAAATCCACTGCTACAAAAATTAAATAATTGCTCTGATATATGAACATAGGAACCTTGGGGAAAAAAAGGATATCTAACAAGTGAAGCATTTTGTCTGACTGCTCACTGGACCGTGGTTATCTGGAAGGGCGTCACAGAAGCTCTAACTGGGTACAATCACAACACTAAACATAAAACTCAGTGAGCGTTCATGAAACATTAACAGATCTTTCCATACTGGAACACTGGCTCCATTCAACGTACCCAATGAGACGTCGCAGTCAGTGTCATTAATCCCGAGCCAGCTTAAAAAAAAGTAATTAACAGTTATGTATTGACTGAAATTATCTGGTAGGAATTCAGAGGCAGTTTAGGGGTGGGTGCCCACAGATACCATGTTTTCACTGGACGCGCGCATTAACCCAGTTGTGATTAGGATGGGATAACTGGTTCCAGTTAACAGTTATTTATTTCCACAATGTCCAAGTTATTGTAAATGCATGCATCCAAGCTTGTTTGTAACTATCAACAATGGTGGCATGTCAATGAAAACGAGAGATGTTTTAATAATTGAGTCAATGCACAATAGATAATGGATTTGCTGTCAAAAAAAAGTCTTATTGTTCTCAGTACCTAATTTTTGGTTTAGCACATCTACTATTTTTCCCAGTAATCAACACAAAACTAGTAGCTACTGAGAGGCATACACTGCTCGCTGCGGTTTGCCAAAATAAGCCCTATTCAGGCCATCAGTTCTGGAGAATCGATACAGCCTTAACATTGCGAACCTGTTCCTCACAGGACTGCCGTTGATTCTTTGAAGCCAACTATTGATGTTTCTTATTCCCACACAAAAGCCTGAAAGACATCTAAATCATACGCGTGCGGTGAGACTGAATTAAAAGGCCTCGAGGTAAACACCTTAGTTTATTCAATCTTTGAAATATTTTAACTTTTCATACCAGAGAAAAAGATGGAATCACTTAGTGTACCTGGGACTGAGTTCAAGTTTATGATTTTGTGCGTTTTCAGTGCCATCTGTACACCCTGCTTTTTTAAGCGCTTCCATCACTTTTCTCCCAAACAGCTGAGCCCACACTCGGCTCACTGGCACTCTCTGCTAATATAAGCCTGTAATATGGCTCTATTGGTCCATAACCAAACTACTGTTGTAATGAGCCTGCACAGCTTATACCATTATCATGCTGAGTGGCCTCTAATGACAGACACATGAATCAAGGCTGCGAGCCCATAGGAGATGGGATCGGAGCCTCCTTTTTTCCCGCTGCACCCAAAAACCTCCGCCTCCTGCACAGGCCCACTGCAGTGAATCAGCAGATCTCTGCCCAGGTCCACAGCGAGAAATGAAGGACGCTCAGCTGGCACCGGCAGCGCCAGCCGGGCTTCTTTTCCAGGTGTCACGTTTAAAAGACACTAAAGGTTCAGACGTTTCATTTTAAGACTGTTTCTTCAATACAGTGACACTTTGAAACATTGCCCTGAGTGCCCCCCCTCTCCCACACACGTTCACTTTGTCCTCGTTTATCCTGTCATCGCAGGAGCATTGTTAAAAGCGCAAGGACCCCGTGTCTATCTTTACTACAATCCTACAGCTATTAAAGCACACTTTCAAATGAATTCAGCCTGTTCTGCAGTGCTGCTCCCTTTCTCTTCCACCCTCTGTTCACACTCTCCATCACTCCCGCCTCTCACACAGACAAGCAGATGCTACCCTGAGACTGATTCCACATTAATGACTTCTGCCTGTTAACTCCAAATGAGCCCCTACTCTCTGATTGATGCAGAATTTCTCCCCATTGTTATTTGGGGTTTTCTCCTTTAGAAAAAGAAAGGGAAACCTCTTATACAGCTATGAGTGCAGCGTCTGGATTTTTGCTGGTGAGCGTGTCAGATTAACGATGCAGTAGAAAGGGAATACTTACCCTCTGGAGCTGCAGAGGAACACAACAGTCTCTGGCCGTGCCATGAGGGGGCGCCTCTCCAAACCTGCAGACAAGAGGAGAAAGTGGACCAAACTCATTACTTTGCCTTTTCACTGCTTGCTCTCACCTGGCATGGTTCTTTCAGGCAACCACAGCTGCTGCTGCTGCTGCTACTGCTGCTGATCAGCGTGCAGCACCCGGCAATATGAAACTGCCTTAATCAATGCCACTTACTTGTCTAATTGTTTATTTCCGAGAGTGCTGTGTTACACAACAGGGACCTCTTTCCCATTTTCTAGAAATGCTCCCATTTGCAGACAAGAGCCACGCCCGAGAAGGCCGAATTAACCGATTTAACTGCAGCTTTCTTGTCACAAAAATACTTCTGAGTGTTCAAATGTTTGAAATTACTGGTGAGCCATCATTCAGCCCAGAGCAAAAGGCAGGCGGGCAGCTCTTCCCATGCTTAAAAAAGAAAAACAAGAAAACAAACGATGGATGAAGATGAGACATCAGGAAAAAACAACTCTGGGGACTCGCAACTTCTTGATAAACCAATTGTAACTGTAACACACACTGACAAAAAAAAAATCTGGGGCCCAGATCTGTGCAACTATTAGGGTTGCATATGAATGTATACACTGTGTACAAGTCTACAATGTACTGATGCACTTACTCTGTGTACAACTGTTGTAATATCAGCTCTATGATACACCTACACTCTCTGACCCTTACCGAGGCAAACCACGTAAGCAGAGCTTCAAAGCTCTCTCAACTGCACTGATAGTCACAGAGTGAAAAGATATCTCACAGGAGCATCTGTGTGTGTCTGCGTGCGTATACTTTCACTGCAAACAGATCCTTTCTAATTCTGTACAGCCGAGATAAACAAACTCCATTTACAAACATCATTTTTTATTCTGGACAAAAAAGCAAGACGGCAGCGAAAAGAAGTCAGCGGTCCGAATAATAAAGCCTGATTTTATTATTAGACAGCAACACAATTATCCCAGGTCTGTCTGCGATTAGGCTTTCCCACAGATTCCTTAAGTATTTACAAAGCTTTACATTGCTGTTCATGTTTGACACAGACAACCTGTGTCAAAAGGTTTCCTCTGACTGACAGAAAATAAACTCATATATAAAAATAATTCTGTCAGTTCAGTTAGAGCCCGTTCAAAGGGGGCTGACTGTAATCCGACCATCAAACTGAGACACAGAAACTTAAACCAAGCTGCCAATCAGCTCCTGCTGATTGAAAGCCTCGCTGTCAATCAGTGACTGCGACTGCCGATCAATCAAATGAACAGAATGATGTTGAACTGGATAAAGAATGAAAAAGGTGTGAAAATAAATGCCACCACTGCAGCAATAATGCAGAACCTCCTCTGTGTGTGTAGGTATGTCTAGGTGTGTGTGTGCGTGTGTGTGTGTGTACGGGTATTACTATTCTTGTGGGGACTGAAAGCCCTTGTGGGGACCAAAATCCCGGTCCCCACAAGTTTGAAGGCATTTTTGAGGCTCAAAATGTGGTTTTATGTCAGGGTTACTATTAGGTTATGGTTAGGTTAAGGATAAGGGTCAGGGTTAGGCATTCATTTTTGATGGTTAGGGTTAGGGTAAGGGTAAGGGGCTAGGGAAAGCATTATGTCAATGAGATGTCCCCACAAGTTATGAAAACACAACATGAGTGTGTGTGTGTGTGTGTGTGTCCGTCCTAAATGAGGATACCAATTGCCAAGCACCAAGTAGAGCCCAAACAGTGATTAGGTTTCTGATCAGATGACATGCTGAGAAAGGGTTTTTGGCTCATCTGGAATAACTGCACAGTCTGCAGAGAGCACTCCAGCACTGCTTTGCTCATTCATTAACTTCAGCTATTCGAAAGCCAGGAAGATTTCACGGAGATACCCACAACAGCGTCATCACCAGCCCACGCACCCGCTTGCACAGAGCGCCATCACAAACATATGCAAATATGGCACAGGCACACGTGCACGTCCATCTGTGGAGTGACATGTATGCGTGAATGTACCTCGGTGTTTTTGCAGGTGGCCGTGTGTGTGTGTGTGTGTGTGTGTGTGTGTGTCCACCCGTCTGTTCACCAGCCTGTTTGTCAGCAGTAGTTGCAGTTGCAGCGACTGAGCAAAGCTCCCGCACCTCCACTCCCCTCGGCACGCAGCCACTGAAACACTGCCTGCAATATTTAACAGCAAAGCAGCAGTCAATAGCACAGCAACCTTGGAATCAATGTCACACGCGGCGGAGGGAGAGGGGGAGAGACAAAGAAAAATGGCTGAGGAGATGGACAGACAGGCCGCAAGAGAGGGGAAAAGAAGTGTGGAGACAGACGGGTGGGAACGAACGTGAGGATAAATGGAGGGGTGGCGGGGGGGAGCGATGGAGATAAATGGAGGCTGGAGTAAAAATGTGCGAGTCACAAGCGCTCTAGCATTTCTGACCATGTGCTGCATATACTGTACCCTGCAGCAGACAGTCCCTCCCCACCGAAACGTGACTGTGGAGTGTGTATGTTTGGCAGGGATGGCGGCAAGAAAGAGAAGGAAGACGAGGGAGGGAGGGAGCTGGAAAGAGAAAAGCTATGAGTTAGAGTGAGCGCAAGAGGGGAGGGTGAGGAGAGTACTGCTGATCACTGCAGTAAAGGAATCCCTCGTCTAGAAAGGGGGGTTGCCCCTCGAATTCACCCTCCCTCCCTAACCCCCGCCGTCTCTGTCCGACTCACACAGAATCGTGATGTGCAGGTTTTGATCTTCTTTCGATTCTCATCAGCACTGTGCTCTATAACCACTGCTGCTTTTTACACAGCCCATGTGTGCACATGTGCATTTTGAGTGTACTAAACTCACAGCAAGCAAACAGACACTCAGAAGATTACATAATAAATCTCGGAGTAGATTTAAAAAAAATGTTAATGTACAGGAAACAGCTGTCTTTTCCTGCTCTCATATTACACAGCAACACTGAAGAGGCATGAAACCGATCTGCAGCGAAGATAAATCATCCTCACAGAGAACAACCTCACATACAAGTGCCAGGCTTCAGGATGGAGGAGGGCGGGTGCACGGGTTACTACATGTATCACTGCTACAGCTCTGCCCGTTATCGATATTATCCCTCCGCTACGTTAGTTGTGTTTAATTTCAGCAGCATAATGATGTTCTTGTTTTTAGTTCAAGTCAGGTGATGCATTTGGAGAAATTTGCAAGATTTATTAGCTTCCTCCTGCTCCTCCTCCGGCACAGCTTCACAAATTCATAAGCTGCTAGCAGAGCTGCTCTGAGGGTGGGTTCACACTACTCACTGATGGTTTTGTTCATGCCCCGGTGGGGCGGGGGGGTGGATTGAGAAACATGGCTATTTTTAGTTTGATATAAAGAAATCTGGTTATTCTACATTTGCTAACTGACTGCTGTGTATACAGTGTGCTACTTCTGTGGCAGTACTCGACATTTTTACCCACAGCCCCATCAGATGAACTCGGCTACTTAAACCCCAGTTGGAAAACTACAGCAGTGTGGACAACCCTTCTTCTTCTTTTTTTTTAAGCTTTGCTATTGTAAGTGAATCTAAACCCGCGATGACACTGTATTTTAAAAACCTCTTCATCCCTGCAAACACATCATTTTAACTCCAGACACACCGCGGGGAAATCACCGGCTCCCGAGCATGGCTGCAAATTGTGGCTGTGTGAGCCTGCGTGCAAATGTGTTACAGACACCGGCGCTGAGGAATAATGCTGGTGACATAATTCCCATTTCACGGTGCCCTTCTGGAGGAGTGGAAACCTCTGCCATTTATCTGCACAATGACTGCATCCATCTATGTGATAATGTGCTGTCCTGGGTTGTGGCTACAGAGCAGATAACGTGGGCAGTCGCACATTCGTAGCACCCATGTCGATTCAGAATAAAGAATAGACTCATCCTGGGCTCCGCTGCGCTTACTGAAATTATTATTTTTTTAAATTTTATGCCTGCATATCAGACAGGTTTAAAATCCTTATTTATGTCCATTTTAACCAGTATAGAATCATAAAACAAAGCTCAACAGACATTCAAAGATCAATTTTTCAATAATCATTCTGATAGACAAGGGTCAAGGAAAGACGAAGATCTTATTCTTAAGAAAGAGGGGAGGGATTAACTGAAATATGCAAACATATGAACTTGAAATTCTTACAAGCTTGAAAGTCAGTATTTGGTATGACCACCCTTACTTTTCAGTAGTCTGCAATCTCTTAGCAAAGTTTGCTGGTAATTTCTTTAAGTAGTCTTCAGGAATAGTTCTCCAGGCTTCGTGAAGGATATTCAAAGCTCTTCTTTGGACTTTGGTTGCCTTTTGTTTCATTCCTTGTTAAAATGATCTAACACTGATTAAAAGATGTTGAGGTCTGGGATCTGGAGAGGCCAATCCATGACCAATTGTGTTACACTCTGTGTTTTTCTATCCGGGTATACTTTTACTGCATTGGCACTCTGTTTGGGAAATCTTTCCTCACCTTTCCCTTTAAGAATGGCTTCTTAAAAAGCGCTCTTCCCCTAAAACCCATATCTGATGAGGCTTTGGTGAGCGGTAGATGGATCAGTTGAAGGGCCAGATGTATTCTATTTTTCGTAAATTCATGACTTCAAAATGTTTAACATGCTCAGATATGCCAGGTTTTCAGCTAATAGCTCATTAGAAATAATTTTGCTGGTGCAAAAATGTTATTTCAGTAAAACTATGCCAATTTTGGAATTTTTTTGGTAGATTTGCTAAAGAAACGGGAAAAAAATGATAAATCCAACAATTTAGAAAGAAAAACAAATGGTCAGAAACAAGAACTGGACTAAAAATAAGTATGGAGGGAAAAAAAGATAATGTTCTTCAGAAAGCCGGAGAACTATTGTTCAAAAACACTTAAAAAATGACAGAAAAGTCTTGCTCCTTGGAAGTGAAATATCAAGAAATGAAGGGTGGCTCAAGAGTTTTGCACTATTGTTTGCTAAATGAGAATGTGCACGTTGCACATTGAAGAAACAGGACAGGGCATGCAGGGAGTTGGCAGTGAAGGCAAGGGGCGCACCCGAAATGTTCAACACTTAAAACAGGGATGGCTATGCCACCGCTTCCAAAGTTTGTAATATATCACAAACAAAAAGCAGCGTCACCGGTGCTGACTCAGCCTTAGAGGGATGCTCCCAGGTGGATTCTCAGAGAAGGCAAATGAGGTTTACGAGGTATTAAATTAAAAATCCACCACATCTACCATCTTATCACCTGCTAGAAGGAATGTCTGTGCACAACGATGGCCGTTAAGATTTCCAAGTCTTTCCTGAACCTCGTGTTTCTGGTTTTATTACTCTTTTATAGCATATTTAAGAGACTGCTGACTGGAAGAGCTGAAGAAGTCTTTTATCCGCTCAATCCCAGGAATGTTAAATATGTCTTATATTCACAAACAAGTAATTAAATATTGACTTAATTATGTAAAGGGACATTTTTTAAAATAAAATTCTATATTCATTGTTTGGATGCAAGCATTTTTAGTCCTAACAAACAAAAGGAAGCCATTTAAAATGATAAAATAAAGCATTTTTCAACAGTGTCTCCACAATGAGCCATAAAGTTAAACTTAAGGTGAACTGACATTAATGAGTCTTTACACTAATTTATCAACTCATTAATTACAGAGTGTCTACTAACAAGAATCTCTTTTGCAGAATTATCCAGAGCCCTGAGACATCATTAACGTAGCAAGTCATGAAAAATCAGTTTATTGTCAAACTATTTATTTATTCTTGAAGTGAACAGCAATAAACAGGACAGAAATAAAATGTCATCTCACGCCACCTCCACTTTCTATGCCCCGAAGGCAAGATCTCATCCACTCGGCCTGACTTGAAGCCCTGATTTCTCCACTGTGAGCCTAACAAGTTGAAAGGCACAGCTGTGCCCCTTCCAAGGCACTCACAAATCACTGTAGGCACACAAGCAAACCCTCCCACCCCTCAGAAATACGAAAGAACACATACACCTCGATAAGGCGGCCACTCAGCAATTGCTACAGAAGAAAGCGGATTTGAGAACGGTGTGACAGTAATCACCGTCATTTTTTCCAGCCTCAGCACAGACGAGCTTATGTAACAAAGGAAAAACGCTGCCTTTTCTCTCGGCAGTGTTCCTCGCCCGGTGAAAGCCATTAACAGATATGAAATCGGCAGTCGCAGTCTTGAACGCCTCGGTATTAAGTAATCGCGGCTCGCACGCCGAGAGGGAAACCGTGACAGAGCACAGCGTGTCCCACAAAAGCCCGTGCCGATCCAGATCCCTCCCCTGCAATGCAGGGTTGATAGTGAAAGCAACCCTCCCCTGATTAGGCTATCCAAACATCAAACCCCTCCAAGCCAGTTACAGCAAGACATAAATAATTCCAACTTAATTGCTCATTCCATTTCAATAAATTGCCTTAAAGGACTTGAACATGCTTTGGATAATTAATTCCAGTTCATGGCCTGCTTAATCCACGAGATAACATCACAGAAGTGAATGAATCAGATTGTTGACATGCGGGCCCAGTTTGACCGTCATACCCGTATCGCCCCCCACCTACCCATCCTCCCCCTCCCTGAGACCAACAACACTAGAACCTGATGCATTATTAAACAGCAGTGCAGGCTTTCACGCCTCTACTTGGAAGACAGCAGCTTTCGGCTATTGTGCTCCACAGCGCTGCTCCTGAAAGGATTCAATCCCAACAAGAAGGTCCGGCTCACATTTGAGATCAGACTCATGCAGAAATTAGTGCTTGCGCACACATAAGGTAGGTATCCATGTGTGTGTGGTCAGTGCGACGGCACACCGAGACCCTCTTTGATGGTTCATGCACCAGATGGCACTAGCTGCTTGTGTCAGTGTTAATTTTAGTCACGCAATACTTGCCCTCTTTTTGGACTAGTAGGTGGAACTTTTCTCTTTGTCGTTTGTTTTTTTTGTTTTGTTTTTTTTTCTCTCTCCCCCTCTAGCTTTATTTTTCTTCTCTTAGAAATATTTGACATTATGCAAATCCAGTTTTGCCTACACACAGTTTACACACTGGCCCTGATCTCACCGGTGACCTTAGCAGCATCGATTAAACCTCAAGAGTGTGAAAAGGTGGAGGTCTGTAGCTCCTTCACGTTACCCGTACCACACACTCCGATCGATGCTGCTGAGTAAGCAGTTAGCAGTACTGTTCGCTTCTTATTATCTTTCCAAATTTCCTCCTCCCATCACCAGCCGCGTTGGGAGAATTTTTCTTATCCGCACAGTTTCCATTGTTATGGGTCCCCTCTGTGAGCAGAGTTACACTTTGCACTGGCATTACCCAGTTTCTAGGCGCATTAATTATAGATGGGTAAAACAGTTGTTTTGAATTGAGAAGTAAAGTAGCTCCCATTTGTTCTCTCCAAGACTGCACAATGGTCCTCTGTGGCTACCACACTAATTGCTCCTACGGCTGCTGCTTCGGGCACAGAAGAAACTGTGACATCGTCCCCAAGTTTCTGCCAAAGTCTATCTAGTAGATAGTCTGTCATAAAGGACGACTTTATGGAAGAATGTGGACCTTTCCTCATATTTTTTATTAGTGTATCATATAAGCATTCATTAGTATCCAAAGTGCTCAAATAATAAAGCTGACACAAAGGGAAAAAAAAAAAGAAAAACTCAATCTGTGGATGACCTGAGGCCCCCTTTCAATCAGGGGTTCCAGATTAGAGCCCAAATATTAGACTCTCTTTACAGAGTGACAGGTGAAACTTACTCTAAGAAGAAAAGGTTCTGGATGCCCATGCATCGAGGAAGGGAAGCGAAAACATTTTTTCAGATCATAAAAGTGCATTTAAATACATTTACAATCACCTAAAATTGCCATTGTTTTCAATTCACTACCAATTTTCCACAGACTATTTAACCCTATTGCAGCACTGTCTGACACAAAAAAAGATAATACCAATTTTTTTTGGAAACACTTCACCTACTTCCAAGGTGTATGGAGAAGACAAAGATCTGATACTGTGAAAAGACTCCAGCGACACTTAAAAGTATCAGGGAACTTAGCTTTTTTTTTTGGTATTAGCTAAAGCTGATACCAAAAAAAGCCAAAAATCCCAACATGTCATCACAGGATCTGCAGGCAACGTGTGGATTTGTTGATCAGCGATCAGAATTGGATTGTGCAATTTGATCTCCAAACAGAGAAAAGTGCCTTTTGCCAACGAACAGGCAGGAACAAGCAAAGCCTACATCTCTGTCTTTGATTTGTCTGTACAGAGATATTTTGGAGCAGCTTCCATGTCCCTGTCTCAGTGACTGAGCAGCTTGCAGTAACTGATTTCACTATGAATCTGCATCAGGCTTGAAGTTGAGCGTAAAGCGAATGTTTGAACAGGACAATGATTCAATCAAATGTCCACACTATCAAATCTGCTAATGAAGAAAAAAAAAATGGTGCATTATATGATGGCTTCTATTTGAATTACAGGGAAGAGGAGTTTAAAGGTGAGTTTAAAATGGGCAGTACATGCAAAGAAACTGAAAAACATCTTAAAACAACTGAAGGAAATCTACACGAGAGAGTTTTTAAAATTTGCAGTAGGCCGATGTCAAAGAGACGAGTGCAAAACACTTTTAAAAGTATGTTTGAAAGTGTTTGCGTGTCCACATGTGCCAAAAGGCAGTTTCCATGGGATGCACTTTTACGTGACTGCAAATGGTCCACTAAGGAGGCACAAACACAATTTTCTGTGGCGAAAACATTCCCCTACGGGATTCAGAGTTCATGGTCACATTTATCAAAACCCACACTGAATAATATATCATGTTCAGAGCGCGCATTAGTACTAGGTCACCACCAATTTATCTCTCATCACTGATGCTTAGAGGCACAAGATGCTCCACTTTCCCTTCTGCTGTTTTATCTCTTGCCTGGCTTCCAAAATCTGACCGTCGTGTTCTGTTTCCGCCAACGTTGAAATACGCAAACTTTGCACCTTGAGACTCATAATACCCGTAAACATGTTTATTTGGTTTCAACGTGAAGGTCATAACACACACACAAACACACACTAACAGTACTGTTTTTCAGACTAAATTAAAGAGTTACAATAATGCTGTAAGGGATGTACATCAGTTAAGTGAATGTGGAGTGAGCTACACCGTGGCCTAAAGCTTGAGATGGTTTTTGGCCTATATTTACATTAGCCAAGCTTCCTGTTTGCATTGTACCCATTAATGTATAATTCAAACAGGAAGTTTGGATCACTTTGATCCTGCAGAAAATTAAGAGCAGCATTTACTTTCCATGATTACAAAGTGTATTTAGGGACATTTATTCACAATGGACCCCCGATATTTACTTCTTTGGAGTCATAACTGAATCTAAAAATACATGACATGTCTGCAATAGAAATTTTGACATGCAAAAAGGCAATTTGCTATTGTTCTATAAGACTTAGGTGACATATAGACTGCCGCAGCACTAGTTGCTGACCATGACTACCAAAGCACCACTATTGTAGGCTTCCTATTGTTAATAATATATATAAAATATCAGACCATGATATTCACTATCAGTATTTCTGTCTTATGTCTCTCTCTTCCAACTCTCCTGTGCACTTGAGTAGGTGCCTAACGAATCATTAGAGTTATCAGTAATGAAAATAACTGGGACAATTACAGAGGACTGAAATGTACAGGTTGCCTTTAAAGTGGATGAGGGCATGTCTGAGACGGGATGGGTATCTTTGCTAGTGCGATTGTCATAACACCAACCTTTCACTTATAAGAGAACCTAACCAGGCTAAACTAAGCTAGCTTTCTTTTCCCAGCTTTATTAATTTAGAGCTGGGTAACATCTCACGGCATACTGGACTGCACACGCCACTGTCTCGTTTTGTCAGGATAGCTTCAGGATGATTTGATCTGATTAGCCAATGGCAGCACTGGTGCTCGAAAAGCCCTCAACTTTTAAACGTAAGCAACATTCACGGCAACACATTTGATGTGAATGAGCAACACATCTTGGCACAAAAGCAGAAAATGTTGAACCGTGAAACACGTAGGCGTGATTCTTCCTCCCTAAATCTAAGCTGCATCACCCGATCTAAACTTCGGTTATATGAATGCTTTTTAGCAGCATCCACCCTCAACTCCAAAGATGGGAGTATTTGAAAGGGTAAAGGAAATGCAAAGCTTTCATCGGGCTTTTCAGTTGAGGGACTAATTAAAAAACGTCAGCTGAGACAAAACATGAAGTAGAGCTCAACAATGAAAATGTCAAATTTAAATTTCCAAGGCAGCCAGGTGGCTATTAATCCTGACTGGGTGCATTGGGGTTTCTGGTCTTTCTTCTTAGAGAAATTTGCATCATTGTTTGATTAATAGGGCAGACCAGTGCGCTAACCTGCTGGCGCTGAAACTATCCACCTGGCCAGAATGCAGGGCCGAAAGATGAAAGAGGAGGGCAATTATAGCATTGACAGTATATACAACACAGCAAATTATACAATTTATCTTTCATTATATAAGCAATACAGTTCCTTCCTTCATTTGGTGACCCAATGAAGGATTTGCATCACATTATTTATTAGAAAGGCACCATTACCAAAAATGGAAAAACAACTACAACTGTGCCTGTTTTACCCATATTCCCTGGGTTTAGAGTTGACCTGAGATGCCTGTGACGCTGCCCTCTGTGATCATGCAAGGTCACACTGAGGGCAGCGCACAGTCTCTCACAGACCAATGTGAACTTGTCCTCAAGCAGCATCAGTTATTTATGGAGCCGAGCCTGGGAATGCTTCTTTTGAGGAACTTTGACAGGCTCTCCCCTCTGTGACTGTGTCCATGCCTTGAATATGACTTTGACTCCAAAAGAATAAAGTTCACCCTGTAAAAAAGGGCTGCCTAAAAATGCCCAGAGTATCGGTGCTTGGTCTTAGTCATCTCACTGTTCAGATAGCGCTATTAACTACTACTACTACTAACTATCATCAGGGGAATAGTCCATGAAAGTCTGGAAAACAGAATTCACAGAAATTTGTGCTTCTTGGATGTGTCAGCAAGTCTGCCTGAGGTTTTATTTAGCCGTGGTCCGCGTGGACATATTGCATGCACATAAGCCAGCGAACTGAGCTCACAAATGCCAATCAGACACAGATTGGAGCAAACACTTCTGAAGGAGCTGCGGCACAGAAACACACAGCTCACCTCATGTGGGCATTTGCTGTTACAAGTGCTTTCATTTTTTGGCCTCCGTGTTTTCTAACGGCAATGCTGTTTTTCCAAGTGGAACTCTAAGCGTAAGCAAGGCGGGTTATCTTTACAGGCCGTGTGCATGACTGTCCCTCTCGCCAACCTGTTTGGTGCCAGTTTCCACTTTCACCACGGCCTTCTGCTAGGCTTAGAGAGGGTGTGTAACACCATATGCCTCTTCTGTGCCTTCCCCAGCTTCTCCTTAAACATCAGACACCGAGGAGTTTAAGTTGAGAGCGAATGACCCAGACGGAGGTATCACTGCTAAGACTTGAGGTGACAGATATCTAGGTTTGAGGAAGGGCTTAAAAAGGAGGGAAATCTGCAGGGAAAACTGAATTCAATTATAATTTTATCAAATTTTTGATGAGGCTTCAATACCTCAAACAGGAAAATACACAGATTTTTGTCATAAACGGCTTACGTGCGCAGTGAACCGACCCCCCCCAAAGGCAAGCCTGTGCAAGGAACAACCCCGTGTACTGCTTACATTTTTACATGCATGAATGGTGAAAAATAATGGTTATTATACTCTCCTCACACAGAGTATAATTCGCAGAAGTGAAGCAGCAATTGCACTTCTGTAAAAGGTACGTTTTGAAGTAGATTTCAGGAAGTGAGCTTATACAAATCTGTGTCACATGGTAGTAAGAATACTGTCGGCTGCCAGTGCGACCCTTCCGCCTCCTAATAGATTAATTATTATGTTCACAAAGTTAGGCGTCCAAGCTTCCACCCTTCCCAACAGCGTAATGACAATACCCATCAGCCTTTCATGGCTGAGGGGTAAAAACTACACTTTTGTAACTTACAGCATAGCATGACCCATGCACATATTTTATGTGGAGCTGATTTCTCTGTCTGTTCAGACAGCAGGACCCTGTGAATGCTTTGTGCCGACGCGATACACCAAATATCTGTGTAAAGCTTGTCGACTCCTCTTTCCAAAACCATTTAAAGTTTGTATGTAGAGGCGTTGTGGTCATTTAAAAACCGTGTTTTTAAAACTGGCCTGTCACCATTCCCGTAGGAAATAAAGGGTCAACACCTCATTTTGAAATACTCACCAGTGATGAGGTAAGAAGCACATTCTCACTCTGCATTACAAAATGAGTGACTAACGCAGACTGTCAGTACTGAGCACGTCAGGAAATGACGCTGTAGGTGTACCTGGTGTGTTAACACTGAACCAAATAAGTATTAGAATACATAATGCTCGCTGTTTGTTGCAGGCTACACTATGATTTTTTTTTCCAGATAAAATACTGTTCTCTGACACGGTGAATCCAGGATTTTACATTTGGGTCCTATTTGTCACATTTTTAATAACAACAAACGCTTCACTCCAGGCCTTTCACAACTAGCATCAAATATTCACAGGCTCTGTGCCGTGGGGCCATGTGGAGAAGCAGCTTACCCTCATGCAGACTTTGGACAGCAGAAACTGGGCCAGTTTCTGTGATGCTACTGTCATGTCACCCACCTGCAGAGTTAGGGGAATCAAAGTCACAGCAGTCAAATAAGCAGACAGCCCAGTTTTCAAATCTCAAAGGGTTCTGGGCAGCAATGCGATGACCGCCTGCATGCAGGCGATGTGACGGCCCCTGCTTCACAAGCTATTGAAATCACACATCGTGCTGACTCACCAAGCAAGGCTGGCGATAATGAGCGGCATCTAATAGAGTCAACTGAAATGAAAGGCAGATCAGACAGCATTGCCGGCGACTCCTTAGTTAAATCTTGTCCCTTTTCCCCTCGTATCACCTCCTGATCCTCCTCTCATCTCTGCCCTTTTATCCTCCCAAATGACATCGTGACCTAAAATCGAAGTGAGCTAGACAACATCACTAATGCTCGGGAAAAAGGAAAAAAAACAAAACAAAAACCCGTCTCCATATCTCTCTGCCCTCACCCTCCTATCCACAATCTTAATCCTCATCATCAGTATGCTGCTCCTCCTGCCTCCTCTGCTCCTCTACTCCATCCTGTTTCAATGTGATTTGATTCTCCACCTCCCTCAAGGGACTACTTCTCTGTTCGACCCCCCCACCACTGTTCCTACCTGTTTATAACACTCTCTCTCAATTCTGTATCATCAGATGTCAGAGGAGGAGTTTGGGCAAGTTGCCTCTTGCTGGTAACTAATTTTTGCAGCTCTAAACTAATCCGAGTGAACCATGACATAAAACACCTTCCCTTTAATTTTTGATAATGGGTATTAATAATGCATATGTAGAGTTAATCACCTAGAGCTGTTCAGCTTCAGTGCGATCACTCGGGAGTGGAACCCCTGGCAAGCCGACCGACATAGCATGACCCCAGTTTGATCAATGGTGTTAAGCGGAGCAAAGAACCCTTTAAGAATGGCACAACCCAACTTTTAACGCACTTAACAGGGTTTTAGACTTGGGCTTTTTTCCTTAGGCCAATTATTTTGTGTATTTTTTTAATATATTTTATATTTCAAATCATTCAAATGTGTCTTCAAGTCACCCTATACCATCATAGAAAGTGCAGTGAATTCTGTACACACTGAAATAATTTAGTCCTAATACGATTAAATAGGTTAAAAAAAAAAACAGCAAAGTGGAGCCCTATAAATACATTATTTTGGCTACAGGATTATGCACATTTCAGCTGACATCAAAAGATCCCCAAAGAAAATTATTCCTATTCAGACTTTTGCTACATGGATGCCAACATCCTGTTTTTATTATAAGGAACAGGAGCTTGTAAGAAGTATTACTTCTAGATTACACAGAAGCTGGTTAATAGACACACCTGCCTGCCACTATATTAGGTATGTCTTGATAGTACTGGCTTGGACCACTTAATTCTTTATGGCACAACCACATGCTGGAAACATTCCTCAGAGATTCTGGTGCATGATGACATGACAGCATCGCACAGTTGCTGCAGATCTGTCGCTTGCACATCCGTGATATGAATCATCCATATTAACACATCCCAAATGTGCTGTATTGGATTTAGATCTGGTGACTGTGGAAGCAATTTGAATCTAGAGACACGACTTGCTACACTACTGGAAGCAGCAACTGGATGATGGGCACACTGTGGCCATAAATAATCAGCAGACATGGTCAGCAACAACCATCAGCTGGGTTGTGGTGTTTGACTGACGCTCAGTTGATATTGAGGGGCCCAAAGTATGCTAAAAAAATATCTCCATTTCACCACCACCACAAGCCCAAACTGTACAAGGCAGGATGGTTTTATGTTGTTTAAGCTAAATTCTCTCTCTTTTCTACTTCCTGATGTCCAATTTGAGCTTCAGCAGGTTGCCCTGACTGCGTTCGCATGGGTCAGATATTGGGTTAACAAGCAGTTGAGAAGGTGCACCTAATAAAGTGCTTGCTGAGAGTGTATATTTAATTGAAATACATTAAAACACAGAGGTCATAGAAACCAAAATGCAGTGAAGACATTAACTGATAAATTTTCCAAATAGAAAATGAATAAATATCACATAGACAGTATTGATTATCAATACCATTTTAAAAACCTTTAATGGAACGACTCACCAACCTGGTCAATTTGTTGAATGCAAGATGATAAAATAAAAAGAGAGAGGAAAGAAAAAAAAAGTTATTGATTCAAAATGGAACTGACAGTTTTGTTTTTTTTAATTAAGGTTTTTGATGTTCATACAAAAAATTTTGCACAGAAAGCAACGTTTCATACAGCAGTAATGATATTTATGAGATTTATGTTGTTTTTAATGGGAGCTCATAAAGTTGTGTGTAATAGGATTTTATAAAATACATCTGCAAGGCTATGCATTTCCAAATATCAGCACATAGTTTATAATCACACTTTTTCTTTGCTTAATCATCATGTTGCCTCGACATAGAGTTGCCTGAGGTTAATTTATACAACTGGCACGTGGTTCAAACACATTATTATTAGACGACCTCATGAGGATGACGATTTACAAACAGCATTAATCATCAGCCATTATCGGTCAGTCAGTTGAGCAACATGTAAGGCTCTACTATTAGTTTGAGGAGATCCCAAATTAATCAAACTGGCGATAACATTCGATCAGGACACCATGCAGCAGCTTCTCTAATGTTGTAATGACGGCTTGCTGAGCGGCGGGCAGGTTACGAATCAATGGAAGTTTGAGATGCGAAGATCAATAGGTTTATTCAAATGGAAAACTGATACTCTGACGGAAAAATGTCAGTTACCATCCTGAAAGCAAATTGATTTCCTTTTTGAAATTCTTCATACCGAGTTTGTTATCAGTTACAGGAGTGCGCCCAAGGACTTCAGTTCGGATAAACGTGCAGACATAAGACTTATTTTACACCAATGTTTAAAACCAGGGCGGAAAAGAAATAATCACATGCGTCTGCAGAGAATTATTTCTCGACAGTTACAGGAGCTCTGAAACATAACTTTGAATGTGGCGACATTTCATTTGGGAGCCATAAAACAGACGCACTCCTTTTCACAACAATATCCTTTTTATCCTCACTTCATTTCACTGCACTGTTTACCTGATAAATATTTAAATGCGCGCTGCAGGAAAGTGTAAGCAGTAAAAAAAAAAAATCTAATTTTGCCATTACATGTGCAAAACGCTCCAACAGACACAAACTGATCAATAATGCAATTAGACCCGGTGATGGCATCTGTGACTTAAAAGTAGGCTTAAGCCTCGCTAGGCCGATCGGTATCTGCGTGTCATTCGGGAATAATCCATTTGACTGAAGTCAACAAAAGGGAGGGAAAAGAAATCTCTTCGTCATTCGCCGCTGACAGGGTGCAGTTTAGAAACAGAAAACTCAGTCGGGCTTTTTGCTTTTCGGAGCTACGCACAGATACACTTGAAATCAGTCGCTGGTTCGGTGTCTTTCCTCGTTGCGCACCGTCACTCAAAACAGTCATATGAAAACAAGCATTCAGACAATCTAATTACCTGTTGACTTAATTAAAGCCGAACAAGTCTGCTGGTGCTTTCAGAAAATAAAAGATAATGAAAAGAAAAAAACTCAGAGCAGCTTATTACCTTTGATTATTGCTGTCTCCTTGAGCATTTGAGGTAAACTGCACACCCTTTGAAACAGGCCATTAATCTTTATTTTGCAGGACGCTATTGGTGATGGGAGGGATAAAACAGAGAGCTTTGTGTTTTCTGATAAATTTCCACGCCGTCATAAGTATTTATTAATTATATAACTTAAAGTCAAGGCTAGTTTTTGCTTAGTTTTATAAAAGATATGATTTAAAATGACCGAAAAGAGGGAAACTGGTTTTAACGCTTTAATGCTCTGCCACCACATTCAAACAAAATTAATTTCTGGCTTAAAGTGGCTGATGTGTAATAAGCTATGCTTTTGGCTCATAATGTAGGCATTCCATAAAGTCTATTAAATAAGTGCTGTTCAAGGCAAGAAAGTGACGGAAACGTACAGACAGAGCGAGTTTAGAGCCTCCGCTTCAGAATGAAACATTATGCTTCAAGGATAAAGGCTGTTTGCCACATCTGCTAAGTTCAGTGCATCATATAAATACAGCAACAAACAGTTTTTATGGTTCACTTTAAAATACACCTGCCTCCCTCCAAAAAAAGAACAGCCATCAGTTTTCAGTCAGTGGCAATTTCTCAAGCCCTCGCCTCAATGATGGAAGCCTGTACATTGAACTCTCTCTGTAAAAGGCTCTTGAACTACACCCACCTGTCAGAGAGGCAGGTGAAGATTACTGACAACACCCTCTTACAAAATGATTGGAAAAGGCAATAAATCCTTGAACTGAGCAAACAACAGTTTTTTGGTGTTGTTTTTTTAAACTGAAAACTTGAAAACATGAAAAGGACACATCTATGTGAAACAGCTTTGCTGTAGACATGATTCAAAGTGAATGATAAATGCGACTTGCTTAAGAGCTCTGCAGACTGCAGTCAGCGCGACACCTTCACTGCCCTTGCCGTATGCTACACCTTTACCAGCTGCCATCCTGATGATTGCTGCTCCCCCCCCCCCCCCCCCCCTCCCTCCTCCTCCTCCTCCTCTCACTCTC
>VUQR01022354.1:116032-127331 GCA_015108515.1 Hemichromis elongatus
CCCAGAAAACCATCCATCGTGATCAGTAGTGCATTACTGTGAGCTACATAGAGGTTTAAAGAAGCAGGTATGAAAGTGGTTTTATTTTCTGTTCTTTCAAATGTAGAGGGAGATATTTCCTCTTCGTGGCAAACATTCAAACACACGGTGAAGTGAGACGATTACGTGTGCAAGAAATGTGATGTGAAACTTTATGTTGCACATACTGTACGCATATAGACTGCATAGGTGTGAAACAGTCTCCGCTGCTGTAACTGACACCTAGAGGTAAAAGCGCTTACCAAACCTAAACCAGAATGAGCAGCAAGTCAGTTTTCTACTTAGATTGTGCACAAGTTGACTGTTGTTATATTTGAGGAAAAGTGAAAAATGTGATGTGTGATGGTTGAAAGGCAAAAGACCAAATTTTCAACACACATATTAATATATACAGCCAAGTCAAATAAGAAGTACACCCTTGCTGCTTCTGTAGAAATTAAGAGGGTAGGTAGCAGCCAGGTGCTAATAATCATATGCAACTGATTAAACCTGTAACCCCAAGTGTACCATATTTGGAAAAATGCTGGATGTAGCAAAAAACTATACAAATGAAGTCATTTGAATTTTCTGGCAGTTATTTTATGTTTGAGGCTTTGCAGGGGTAACTCCTCATCAGCAAGTGAGAACATGAGACATTTTACCAGTTTGCTAGTCTGTGGCATTCAAGTGTGTCTTCCCAGAGGGGCACATCCCAGCAAATTCACCCCAAGGTCAGACCATGTAATGCTTTATAAACTGTAAAATAAATAAATAAACCTAAGAGCTACACGTCAGAGTCTACAGGCCTCAGTTAGCATGTTAAGCTCATGGCAGTGCAATTACAAAAGAGAAAAAGAGAAAGCCTCTTTCCCCCAAACAGAGCATGGCGGCACAGCTACGTTTTACAAAGTTACATCTGAACAAACCACAAAACTTCTGGAACGATAGACCGTCGAGGCCAAAGAGGAGATGTTTGAACATAACGCACAGCACCACGATGAGTGAAAACGAAACAGCATTTCAACACAAAAACCTCACACACACTAAGTATCATGCACAGTAGTCGAGGAGTGACGATTCTGGCTTGTTTGGCAGTCAAATATCTGTGCACTTTGAGCTCCGCAGTGCAACAAATATTCAATAGTCAAAACTGAGGCTATCTATCTGACAGCTAAAGTGTGTGTGTGAAATAAGCTTGTGCAGCAGGACAATGATCCCCAGCAGATCGAAAACAGAATGACCAAAAGAGAAAGGACTCTAGGTGTTCCAATGGCTAGTCAGAGACCAGACCTACAAGTGGTTGAAATGCTGTGTTGGGACTTCAAGAGAGCTCAATGAACTGAAGCAACGCTGTAGAGAAGAGTGAGCCACAAGAACAATGTGAGAGACTGATAAACTAATCATTTCCTATGTGTTTTTAAGTCATTGTGGCAAAAAGTTACCACAAAACTGCAAAAGGAGTGCTGAGAAAATGTATTTTCTCTCCACATTACTGTATACACTATACTGTACACACACACACACACCTTATCTTTGTGAGTTACTAAACAGGACAGTGAAGATATTTTTGTAAAACAGAAAATAGCAGCAGAGGTGTGTGTGTGTGTGTGTGGGCAAGTGCATGAAAGAGTCACAGTAGACTGCAATGACTAAAATACGTTCACCTTTAAAATGCGCACGCCGATATTTTGTGCGTCCCAGCACTAAGGAACGATCAGGTGGAGATAATACTGTATAAAAACATTGAGAGCGCACCGACTTTGCCCACAACAAATGTTAACTACACGTTTTTTTACCCATGGATGCGGACTTGTTCCATATTGGCAGCTCCAACCAGCTCTAAGACACTACGCAGAAACAATAGCAACGGTCAGGCGTGAAATCCACGCACAGTCACCGATACGTTTAAAAAGCAGAGCCATAAAAAATAAAACAGGAACCAAAGATGACGTGAAAGGAAGTGCGTGCACCTCAAAAACCTGGACATCATACATTTCTTACAAAGAGCCAAAACTTGCATCTTTAATCATACTATAAGCAACAATTCATGAGTTACTCCCTTAATTTTAAGGGACTATATTAAAGGAGCCTTATTATAGTCACTCTAATGTAATTTTATTCTTGGATTTTACAGAACTAGTGTGTTATAGCTCAAATAATCCTCAATTATTTTAGAGTTCATCCTCCGTCTGAAGGAAGGATTTTATAGGACAGGTGACACTTTAAAACACAGCCATTACATTCACACAACAATCGCAGTGCATTTTACCCAACCTGTGTGTTTCTGGACAGACGAAGGAAACACACAGAGTCAGAAGGACAGCATGCCAGCTCCATACCGGGAACGCCCGTGTACCTGGCAGTGATACAACTAACCAATCTGCCAACCGACAGCTCAATAAATGCAACATTAACTTATCAACAACTCACCCACAGTAATCTACTCCGCTAATATTTCAACACCAAGACACCTTTGTATTGCAGTAATTCTGTAATGACATATGTACTGAGTTTGTTCAGCTATCAGCACTCTAATCCATGAAGTGGAGTTCTTCTTAACACCTTTTTCTGCATGTTATTGCACACACAATTACCTTTGCATTAACCGCTTCGAGCCCAGGTAAATTACATTTAAAAGCAAAGACGGGACCTGGATTATGCCCATCTAAGTGCCAGGGTAACAGTTATGCATGATATATCATTAGACAAAAAACACTTTAGGAAATTAGATCTGTAGCGTCTCTCCTATGAAAGAAGCACAAAAAACTCATCTTGCACACTTGCAGAGCATCAGGACTAGTCAAGCTCAAGCATAAGGCATCCTTGCTAAGCTGCTATGATAACCAGCGCCGATCACATTGTTTTTCCCCCCTCCAGCTCGCAGCTTCTACGGCAGTAAACAAGCAGATTTAATTATAGAAAGGACTGCGGAGGACAGCTAATGAAAGAAACTTTCCACTGTTCATAACAGAGTTTGACACAAGTCTTTTCAACATAAATCGCGCCTGAGTATTATTACCACTTAGGAGCCCAACTTCTGCAAGTGGCCACACTTGTAGGAACGACCACTAAAAAGCTTTAGCAAAGTGCAATATCACAGCTGCAAACACAGTGTCCTCAACATGCAGATAGGAATGGACCTTGGTACCAAGATAGCACGCTTGCAGAGGGATTATTGCCTCTTCCTTATCTGTGACAGGTCAGGCACACCACATTAACTCATAGGAGGAGCCTATATTCATGACTCCAGTGCCTATAAAAAGTGTCCATGAACTGCCAAGAGAGTCTCCTCTGGTTTGTTAGTGTGGAGGAGGAAGAGTATTTGTTGAACTGTTGGTGCTGTGATGTGGGATTTTCATTGAAGCAAGTTCTCTGTCAAGCAACCAAACTGACTCATCCTGGCAGCCAATTCAAACTGCAGTAATACAGTTACAGAATAATACGCTTATATTGCTCAATCCCCCGACCTTCTTTTTTTTTTTGTTGCAAGAATTACACTCTATATTAACACTCAAACAAAATACTAAACAAAATAACAAGTCCAGCCCTCGCCAAAAATCAGCCGCGGGAAACAAAATACAGGCCATTGCTTGAACTATTAACTCCCTTCTGTTTGTTTGGGGCCAGATGACTCATTAACCCACCAAGGTTTCAGGCATAGTGCGCATATATTAATATTAAAGAATTCAAAAAATAATAATAGCCCCAATAAAAGACCAAAACCGCACCATATTAATTTCCACAGACAGATGTCACTGCAACTGAAACTATGAAAAATGTTTCTTCTCATTAGTGCGCCACGATATACGAGGCGTTTCTCAATGAGGTTGCTGTGACCTCTCTGCACTACCCGGCCTGCCACCCAGAGAAAGGGAAGGGGTGGGTCGAGGAGGGGGGATCTATTTCTGTTGATTAGATTGCCACTGAGGACGACAGCTGCTCTCTCTAGATACTACCTACGACAAACCGAGAAGGCACGCACACTCAAAACACATCACTTTGTCCTCTTGACACAAACGTCCCCAGCTGGTTAAATCCCAACACTTTTACTCGTAGATAAAACACAGCAAGCTACAAACCAGTGAGAGGAAAGGCCTATTTTCTGCTTACAAAGCAGCAATTTCAGTGTGACAAAAAAAAGGAAGGGCGGCTTGTTACCCAGCGAGCAGAAAAGCAGATTTTCAAGCATTCTCTCCAAACTACAATGAGGCGTATGTAGCTCTGACTCGCTTATGCTGTGAAACAATAATAAACACCGTAGTTTGTCTCAATTAGGATGAGAGCCGTTGCATTAATATATCAATGGGGAAATTATGTCTTCCATAGTAATGACGAATATTACAGATATGTATAAAGATTTTATGGATCTCATAAGGATTTTTTTTTAACAAAACGCAGCAGCATTGCCCAGCACTAGCACAACACTAGCATAAGACACAGCTAAAAATTAATAGATGTATTTAGAGTGAAGAAAGAAAGGCTCTGTGCCATTTTTTGGGAGCAATTTTAGACGTAACAGCATTTCGGCTCCACATCATGTGTGACACATTCAAGAGTTGCTTCACACATTTTGTCCCAGTGTGAAACTAAGCGGCTGCTGTGTATTGATTTACTGATTGATTTATGGCACGGTGTGTTATAAGCTTGGAGCTGCTGAGGGACCAATCTGCACCGATCACAGATGTGCACATCAAACCTAAACTCTGGCGAGCAGCTCAGTTCTCAGTTTCTGCAGGTAACTCCAGTCACAACAGTCGAAACTGGAGTTATTATTAGCTTTGCATGTTGTCAGCCTCCCGTGCTATGACACCCGAGTGCTGCCTGATCTGCAGCAACTCACACCGGAGTGTTTACATGAATTCTGATCCAGGACGAGACTCCAGAAATCTGTCACCTCTGCGCATTCCCCCATGCATGAACTGAGGTGATCCCCAGCAAATCTAATTTTATAATTACTGGAAGCCGTTCATCAGCAAGCATCCAGAAAGCTCGCATGTCTCACAGTTCAGAGCGGCTAACCATTAAGATACCGCAAATGCTCAGTTAAGTGAGCCTCGTTGTAAGACTGTGCAGTGAAATAAGTCTCTAGGTATGCTCTGCAAGGGCAAAAAAAAAAAAAAAAAAAAAAAAAAAAAAAAAAAAAAAAAAAACCAAGCACACAAAAAAAAGCTTTCAGACTAAAAACCATCACTATGTGCTGCAAAAATATCTGCACAGTAATTGGCTCAACCCAAAAATTTCATTCCTCAAACATTTTTTGCAAAGGCAACACTTCGATTGTGTTCTTCAAAAGGAAGCATCAGACGTTGTGCTTTCAGAACAGTCTAAGAGCCAATACACCTCAACAACTAGAAATACTACTACAAGCACACACACACATTTCAGAATATTGGAATATAAAACTGATCCAGTACCTGATACTTTACAAAATGACCAACTAATCTAAAAGACTATAAAAAAATAAACTATCATTTCCTTACATACCACCTACAATTTACCCATTTAGTACTCTTTAGGCTTTTCATAAACAATAGCCCTTCACCATGGCTTTAACAAACAGGCCAGTTACGGTACCAACAACACAGGCAGACAGGTGTCCTTACAAAATGTGCCCAAAGGATGCTCAAAGACTCCTTGGGGATAACTTGTGTATGCTATTTATTTCTAATAAGCCGAGTTAACCTCTAAGGCAGAAGACAAATGGAAGAAACCCTATGATATCCTCCAGTCCTCATTTGCACACAGCTATTTAATATAGTAAACTGGGTACATAAAGAGACTGACATGCAGAGTCTGTTGTCTCTGTGCATTAGTTTGCAATTCTGCTGTCAGCATGCAATCCACATGTGCACCTTTTTAATGACTCTGCGCAACAATATTTTGTACAGTTTAAAGGAATCGCTCTGATCTGTCCCATCTCTCCTCGTTCCCTCGTCTTCCTCTCCCGCCTGGCTCATTGAGCCTCTAGTTCTCCAGCACCAGCGAGAGAAAGCCAGCCAGCCTTAGGGAGGATGGAGGGTGGTGTGGGCTGCGCTGGCTACAAGCAATAACTGGGCACCGAAAGGAAAGATGAAGTGAGTTAGATAGGAGACGAGAGGAGGAGGGTTAAATGAAATTTCCAACACATTAGGCACACTGTGTAACCCAGTCTTTGCACATGCAGGGTAAAGTGATGTAGGGGCTGCTGAGCGACCGCTGGCCGGTGAAAGTAGTTTATAGCTAAGGAGAATTGATTGAGTTAGAGGGGTTCCCTGGATGATCTGTAATGATACACAGCAACAAGATGATCCTCAAGGATAGACAGTCAATGTATCCAGGAAAGAAGAGCGCATACGATGGCCTCAAGAAATCACTTCACAGACATAGGAACATTTAGGAGTGGGTGATGTAGCCAGGGGTTTCAGTTAAAGTGAGATTTGGCAGTTTGGGGGAACCCCAAGGTCGGGTGCAGTGTTGTAGCATGAAGAAAATAATAATAAAGAAATAATTCCCATAATTATTGAATGAGGATGCGATCAGCTGGCCTGTGTTGCCTGTATTCACCGATCTTTTTGGGTTCAGCACAGTGAATTCAACACGATATAAGCAGACAAGTTTTATAGCTAACTTTCCTAGAAAAAATTAAGGTTAAATTTAAAAGACTTTACACAAAAACACAACTTCAGCTCCAATATCTGACTTAAAACTTAAACTTAAAAAATGAATTAGGACATTAAGATGTATATTTCCAGTTTAACAAACTTCATTTGCTGAGCAGCCCTTACCTTTGAAAATAATCTCGCCTTCCTCTTTTTTTTCTTTTTTTTTAAATTTCTAACATTTATCAGTTTTCAGTGTCACACATTAACAAATACAGCGACTATATGTTTAATTCATTTTGAGAAAAACCACACACAAACTGAGCTGATTGAAAAGTTTTTAATTTGAAATGACCTCCCACTTGAAAAGTTACCATTTATGCTTCATCCTCTTATGTAGCTGAAGCACCGACCGCAACTTAAACTTGCAACATAAATGAATCCCAGGGATGAGAAAAGAAAAGGAGATGTCTTTATTTTCTTATTACTGAGCAAGTATGTCCATGCCATTTCAAAAAATTCATTTGTTCGACAGTAGCCTTCCTTTCAGATTAAAACATTCACAAATAGAAGGTGCTTGAACATCGTTTTGGTCCACTTTAACCCCTCACATAGCCAAAGGGGCAATGATGCCTGGTGATAGAATCACAGTACAGTTTTAAAATAAGGACTAATCACAACCAAACTATTTTAATATGTCCATCTGTACTTGATTAAAGACAAAATAGCGTGACTAACCCAGCATTTAAATACCAGCTGACCTCTTTAATGAAGTTACAGCAAACTGACAAACAATAGCTCCTTTGAGTTTTTAATGCCCCGCTCGTCTTCATCATTCTCTGACACTGTGCTTATTGTGATCTATTAGCTTTCTGTTGCACACTATGAAGTGTGAGCCGTAAATACTTTCCATTTTCTTTGGGATGTTTCCATTTAAGCAGCTGAAGAACTCTGTGCGTTCCAGATAACATTCATTTGCTGAAGCTATGATGTGGAAATGCCATTTCCAAACAAGGTATCTGGCAACAAGGTATCTGGCAACAAGTTATCGTCATCTGTCCGTCCTTGCTTTTTGTTAAATAACAACAAAAGAAGCAAGCGGCCTTCAGTGAGCGTCATCCTAAACACTTGCTTAGTTCATGTGTAGTGTTTGAAAGTTTGATGCAGTCAACAAGAACAGTCTGCAAAAAGTCTGAACAACAGACCATGTGCTTGTCAGTGATAGAAGATCATTTCATTGGCTAATCGCAGGCACATTCAGAGTGAATCTGACCAGGCCTGGTTTCTCAAGGGCAGCTAGACTTCTTTTGTGTAGATGAACTTTGTGTGTGTGTGTTTACCTGTGTGTGTGTTTACGTGTGGTTGAACAAAGAAATTACCAGAAGCACACCGCATGGTTCTTCCAAAGTAATATAAACCAAGCAGACAAGGAGAAGGCTCCAAGGTCAGTCTCTGCCCTAACTGAGAAATGTGGAGACTCACCTGCAAATGCATGGGATGCAAACATGCACTATCCCTCTGTCATTTATTATCACACAGTTTGTGTGAGATTTACACTTCTGGTTCATGGAGGCAGTGTGTGCAAGAGAGAGAGGCTGACAGCTCAGCGTCTCCAGCTGCAGCAGAGATGAATGGGTGGGCCTCAAAACTGCCTTCATTCATAATGGAATAGAGCAGCAAAGCAGCTTCAGCCCCAGGTGTCTCGGGAACTATAAGAGCAAACTAAAGAACAGAGCGCAGGAGAGACTGTAGGACAGAATATCCAAACCAAAATATATTCCTGATTTATCGTCCCAGGTGTTTCCTAAATAAAGCTTAGAAGGGCACAGGACGCAACATCGGAACGTTGTTGGTATTGTTGGAGAGTTGGAATGGCCTGGAAATGTCAGGACATATGCTGCTTACGTTATCACACTGTTAAAGTCTTTACTATTCATTCTACTTTTTAAAAAGGATGTCGTCAAGTTTTAAAGACATATAAACTGAAGATGAGATAGGAAGGATTTAGAAACAGGCCGCAGCCAGTGGATAGTGGGAAACCACACATGTCATACAAGATACAAGCACATCCTTCTACTCATGATCATAAAGCTTATGATCAGCAGAGAGTAGCAATGTGGGCGTGAGGGGGAGGAAGCACATGCACCAGCGCGAGTGAGACAGGTCGAACAAGCATCAGAGAGGAGAGGGAAGATTCTGAGTGCGTTTCTCCTCTGCATGTCTTTTAGTGTGTGTGTGTGTGTGTGTCTGTGTAATCACAACAAAAGAACTCATTCTTAGCATCAGTGAAATCCACAAATAGCAAAAACCTACTGGCATTGAATAGCTGCGGCAAATTATAACATCAGTACAAAGGATGCCACATTTTACATTTTCTTGAAATCCGTCAAACACCAACACTTACTGTTTTCACAATAAGTTAAGGAGAAAAATTTAGCTTACAAGGAGTAAAACATGGCTAACATTTGAAGGCAGGTTCGCAGACTACTGCAGGAAGTAGCTGCTTACAGGAGCTGATTTCGTAAAGGAACACAGGCTAACTGCACACCATGGCTTTGCAGGTTAAAGGCTGTCTGAGGTTAATTCTCTCAGACAGCCTTTGAACTTCTGCCTATACCACTACTTATTTCAGCCTCCTAAGGAAGAGTCTGGGGAATGGCAGCACAACACTGCAGATGAAGCAGCTAAGACGTGACTACAAGTTGAGGCTGTGGCTGTAACTCTATTCAGTCATACGAATCACATATTTAAGGGCCTGCTATTTGTTTAACCTGAGGCTTACATAAGACAGGTTCGGTTGGTTCCTCGTGGGACAACCTTGTACTTAGACACAGGATGACTAGAGTCTGGAAGAATGTAGAGAGATAACCATTGGGTAACCAGCAGATTTTCCCCATTTCACATGTCTGACCTGGTTATGCACAACTATAGTAAATTAAAGGAATGAATAACCTTGTAATGACTGGTTTTATATTTATAATGAAATTAAAAATGCTCTGTTTATTTTTCTATTTTTCAATCACATGGTTAACATGGTTCACTTGATTGAAAGACGTTCCCTTCTCACTACACCCTTTAACTCATTAAAGGAGATTTTAAGTGTAGAAATATGAGGTGAGCTTGTATCTCATTTCCACTGCAACCGTTACTGTACATTAACAGTGCACTGCGGTATTTTGGCCCTTGTAAGTGATGCACACTGTAATAAATAGCTGTGAAAATGCTTTCTGTACAAGGATATGCACCTCTTTGTGAATACAAGGCTGATGCGTTTGATAAAAAGCAAATCGTAACATGCCATTTTTACCGTATAACACTATTTTTTCTTCATCGTAATTTAAATGTATGAGTTGAACTCAATTTAAAAGATTTGTGATTGTCTAGTTAGATTACTTTAGATTTCGGCTTTTGTACACATGCTCTGAACACTTAAAAAGATTAAAAGTTATTGTAACAGTACAGAACATACTTTTTTGAGTTGTGTTTTTTTTTGTTGTAAGAAACTGTTGTTGTAACAGGTACACCTTAGAGTAGAAATTTAGTGCTCATAATACTTACAGGGACATTTCTAACGGAAGGTATTAGATATGATTCATGCCCAATTCACTGCTTTGTGCTGCTCTTTGACATCAAATATTTGCCATCAGCAAATTGCTGCCAAGCATTTATTTTGAAAGAGCTACTACAATGGATTTTCCCCCATGGCATTTCATCAATCTAGATTCAGCTTTGCATGTTTTAGCTTCTGGAGTCATGATTGATGTAAATAAAAAGATAATTTTTTTTTTTCTTTTAAAGGCCAGCTGAGCCTTAAATCACAGCTTTTATTATGCATTTTGTTATAATTAATACTACTGTAATATATATAAAGATGCTTGTTGATGGCTACTAAATGCATCTGATCGAGCTGCAACTTAAACTAGTATAAGCGGGGAACTGTGTATACTTCTGACCCTGTGTGGATTACAGACAATCTAGGATGAATGGAAATTTGTGCACCCAATAGCAAACTTCGGTGACATAGCATAGAATACTTATTACATCAGTACACATAAGTTTTTGCTTTGTTTGCTCCACCCAAATCTGGGAAACATTGTAGCCATAATTCTAATCAATGAATTCCAGTGTGAAGTATTTCTGAGGAAGCACGCTGCTGAGGCTGACCTTCTCTGACACGCTCACTGGCCTAGGTACACAAAAAGCATTTCGGTGTCCAACAACATGTCAGCTAAATAAGACAGGAGTCATAAACTAAAACACAATGAGAAATTGTGATTCAAAAGATTTGAGTTTTCCTTTTTTTTCCTGTAGCTTTTTGTAAAAAAAAAAAATGGTAAAAGGGGAAATGGAAATGAAAGGAGCCAAGCAATCGAGTTGTACAGATGGCTTTTCATTTTGAGTACATATCTTCACTGACAGTACTGTACCGCATCTTCCTGGATGAGATATCAAAAATAGAGAAGCGATTACTCACAGGTAGGAGGGAACAGAAGACCGTGAGGTGGATAACCTTCAATCCTCTGTTGGAAAAAAGGACATTATCATGGTGCAAAGGGTTACCCAGGCAACGGCAGCACCAGGACTTTCAAACATCTCCAGGAAACGGGATATCACCTTCTCACACACAAAATCAGCCCGCTGCTCTCATGCACAAACTTTGTGTCTTTGATTTTTTTTTTTTTTTTTTTTTAAAATTTAAATCT
>VUQR01022368.1:6219-26039 GCA_015108515.1 Hemichromis elongatus
CCGGCCCGGGCCCCCCCCCCCCCCCCCCCCTTTATTTTAGGCTCAGGCTGCTCGGTGTGGAAACACTGAGTCTGCTTCTAACAGACCACATCAAACTCTCACTTGTTTCAGCTGCTCTTATTTCAGTTTTATTTGCCCTAGGTCATCCTCTACTTATCTCCTGTATCACGACGCCCTGAATGATGCACATCACTTCCGGTGGGAACATAGCCTTAGCGAATGTTAGCTTCTGTTAGCTTCTGATAGCTTCTGATAGCTGACTTTAGGTGGTTAATTTCAATGTCTGATATAAAAAAACATTGATTTTACTCTTTTGATGCTTAACTTGATTATATGTTATTATAACAACCACTAATCAACGATTTTTGTATATTTATGGATTTACATGTGTGTCTGCTTTTAAGGGGGCGGGTGTGGCTCACATGGTGGAGCGAGTCATCTACCAAGTGGGAATCCAGGGGGTTGATCCCTGAAGTTTGCAAACCAAAGTATCTTTGGGCGAGATATTGAACCCCTGATTGCCTCTGAAGCATCCAGTCTGAGTGTGTGTGAATATTAGAAAGCACTCAGGCGTAGATAAAAGCACTGTGTGTGTGTGTGTGTGTGTGTGTGTTAATGAGAAGTGTTGTAGAAAGCGCTTTGAGTGCTCAGCTGAGTAGAAAGGTGCCGTATAAGTAACAGTCCATTCATCATTTTTTATAGACAGTTGTCTAGTGCCAACCCACAGCATACATCCACAGGAGAGCTCTGTGCTGTGGCGAGGTCATCCTTAGAAACCATCAGAGAGATGGAAAAACAGTTTCACAAAAAACAGAGACAAAGAACACTTTGGTGTTCTCAGTAAGATGAAGGAGTCCTGGAAGAACATCACAAGATCGTTTCTTCAGAACAGTTGTGTGAAGAACATTCTCCAGGAAGTAGACCGATCTTTTTCCATGTCTTTAATGAAGACCATAAAACAAAGCACAGAAGTGCAAACTAGTGACAAAACAAAAGGTTAAATAAAAACATTTTAATGGTTTGGGGCGGGCTGGCTGGTTCTTTCCCTCCTCTCCCTCTGGGCGGGTTCATTTCGGGCTTATGGGCGGGCCGGCCTCCCAGCTCTCATTCTCCTCACACCTGCAGGTTGCTTCCGATGGACAGGCTGCTACGATCCAGCTATGGTGATGGATCTCCGCCTGATCGTTGCCTCCACTATGGGGAGCTTTGTAGCCAGAAAACTCTTACCTGTGAAGGATTTTCCAGTCACCGGTCAAGTCCAGCCCTTCATCCAGTGCCACACTCTAGAAAACGTCCCTGTCTGTCTTTCCTGAAGGCTCTGCCTGCCTCATCGTCTCGCTTTGGACATCAAACCCTCTCGGACCTCCGGCGCTGTCTTTTGTTCCTGGCCACCCTCATATTCACATCACTTGTTTTAAATAAACCCTGTAAATCTGCCTGTCTGGGTTTGCTTCCTAGGTTCAGGTAACCCTTTATCGGAGTGGGAACGTTGTGTTTTGCATAACTATTTTTAAAGCCTAGTAGAATTGCAACCACATAAGATTTAAATTTTTTTTAAATTTTGCATATGAAACTGGAGGAGTTGTACTTACATCTTGTGCATTCAGCTTGTCTTAGGTCACGGTTTCCTTCCACATATGGCTTTGTAAAAATTGCATGAAAAGTATTTGTAGCAACAAAAATAACATTCCAGAAACACGCTTTGCCGATCTGATCAGCTCTTCAGAGCACTTCCTTTGTTGGAGTAGACGTCAGCGCGATCTATCACATGTCTGCCGTTACCTGCCCGAAACCGGAATTAATGCAATTTTGGCGGAAAATGTAAGTTTTTTTTCCCCTACAGGGCATTTACAAAGATATGCTGGTGTTTTTAAAATGTCTGAGTTTATGTTTTTCTGTATAGTTTCTGGGATACTTAGAACTCAAATTACACAGTTGGAAATAGTTTATTTTGATTTTCAATTGTTTGGTAGTTTATTGCACTTGTTTGTTACTATGGGCTTAATGCATAGATATTATTAAGATGTGGGATATATTGGTCGCATTGATGTATAGCTACTTAAAATACTCCCAAAAATGGCACTACGGCATGTAAAAATATAAAGATAAGCTCTGGCGGACCTGGTTCTATGGGTTCTAAGGGGTTAAAAAAAAAGATAAAAAAGAGTAATTATGACACAAATAAAATAAATCTGTGGCGCTCACATCTCACATTTAAAAAGCCTCTATGACGGATGCCCAGAACAGCAGCTCAGGCTTCACCGAACCAACAACATGAAGCATCCATGGAGGCAGAGCGATGTGTGAGAACGATGGCTTCTGCTGGGCCTCACTTTACTGTTCTTTACTGATTCTGATTTTTAATGTGACCAACAAAAAAAACAGAATAAATTCAGAAGTGCTTATGTTCTGCTCACATTCAGCCAAATGCAGCAAAGCTGACTAGACTCCACACTAATGACCCCAAAGTACTGTCGAGTTCTTATAGGTAAAGGAAAAAGTCAAATTAGAATATTGTCTAATGACCGAAACATTTACTGGATCTCCAACCAACCAACCTGTTGTTCACTCAGGCCACGCCCACACTAGTCCGGATAGTTTTGAAAATGGAGTTTTCTTCTGAAAACGCTCCGCGTCCACATTATCGTTTTGAGCCGTTTTTCACACATTTGCTCGTCCACATTAAAACGGCACAAAACGCTCCAGTACTGCACATGAAATGGCGAGACAAAGCACCGAATGTGTCAAATGGAATGATAATGAGGTGGAGCTGTTGCTCCGAGTCACAAATAAGTACATATTAATCTTCAACACGGCCACTAAAAACTTTGAGCAAACAAAACAACTGCGGTACGATGCCGTCTGACCATCTTGGTTAAAGCGGTCACATGACTGCATCATATGACTAACATACGTCATCGTTTTTAAAAGTTAGCCGATTTGGCCGTCCACACTACGCCAAAACGCTGCGTTTACAAATGTATGTGTTTTAGAGAGCGTTTCCAAAACGCTCCGTTTTCCCTCCGTCTCAGTGTGGACGGGAGGACAAAACGGAGACAAAACGATGCGTTTTCAAACAAAAACACATTAGTGTGGACGTAGCCTCAGTGAGCCCTCCCCCACTTTGAACCCATGTGTGACTCCTACCTCTCACACCGCACCACGCTCTCCCTGTCCTCAGACATGTCCTGACTTCCTCATGGAGCAGGAGCAGTTCCTCTCTTGACTTTCTCTAGATCCACAAAGACACAGTGAAGCTCCTTCTGACCTGCTATACGCTTCTCCATCAACACCCTCAAAGCAAACATCACATGTGCAGAGCTTTATCTCAGCATGAAGTCACACTGCTGCTGGATAAATAAGGAAGGTAGAGTCAGGAAAGGTGTGAAATCTTTGCCAAATCAAACAAAGGAAACGCGCACGAGAAAATAAATAAGATGGCATTTAAAGCTGTAAGTGTGATTTTTTCCTTCTTTCTCACAAGTGATCATGAATCCTCTGAGCACAGGTGTGAAAAGGACCCCCCAGACTGTCACAGAGGAGACACTCAGAATTAAATCAAGAGCATTAATTAAAGTCACTAAAGCGTTGTTTTCACTGTTGTGTCTTTACGTCTCTGTTTGGATGCTTTAAGTCCCTTCTGCTGATTTCTGTCTCTTTATAGATATTTTGAGAGTCTTTTAAAGCAAGCTACTTTCAGCTGCTGCCTTATCACAGGCGTCGCCACAGCAGGCAGCGCTACATGTATGACTTTGTAGAGTTTTACGCTGGATGGCCTTTATGCATGCTGTCTAACAGGACTCAAACCAGCAGCTTTTCTTCTAAAACATGCGTCATGTTCATCACTTTTAGTTGTTTTAAGTCTCTCTGTTGTAACTTTAGGACTCCATATGCTCCTCTGCCTCCTATTTCGTGATACTTTAGTGTCTTTATTCTCTTTTTGTCATGGTGGGGTACGCCGATGTGTTCCAAACAAGCAGAAGCTGAGAGAGGAGTTGCAGTCGAACAAAAAGCGAGCGTTTGTTTGGCCGGTGACAGGAGACTAACATGAACAGTATGACAGGGTAAGGAGAACAGACGACATGACCAGGAAACGCAGAAAACAGAGGACTTAAATACACAGGGGGTAATCAGGGAAAGTGGGAAGACACAGGGAAACAGCTGACACACATGAACCTAATGACGCTACAGGAAAAGTCACAATGAACAACAACACACCAGACTCTTACAAAATAAAACAGGAAACATGGAGATCGGAATACAAAAACTCATGAAACAGATCAAAATAATGTCAAACCAAACTCAACTAAACCCAACCTAAACATCAGACTCAAAAGTACAAAACCCGGCCCGTGACACGTTTTAGCGGCCTCGTGTCTTTATGATGTCATTTTAACACTCTGTCATCATTTAATGGCTCTTCGTAATGCTTTGCATCATTCTGTGGTTCTAAATCTTATTTTTCGTACCTGTTTTCATGTCGGTTAATATTTTAAGACTGTCATCATTTTTGAATCTTTTACATATTTTTGTAGTTGTGTATCTTTATTTTTATTGCTTAATTTGCTTTATAGTTGTTTTCTGTCTCTCTGCTGTCATTTTAAGACTTTTTGTAATCTTTGACAACATTGCGTAGTTATAGTCGTCCTTCGTTATAGCTTTGTAGGGCTTTTTTACGTCTCATCTCATCTGAAGTTACTTTGTAATGTTTTATGCTTCTTGGTGAGACGTGTCTCTCTGTTAGAGGCTTTTTGCGATGTTTTACATCCTTTTTGTGGTTGTGTATCAGTTTTACTTGGTTCATGTTGCTTTGTAGTTTTTTTCTGTGTCTTTGCTCTTATCTTTTATATTTGTTTAATATCTGTTTTTAATCTCTTACATCATTTTATGGCTTAAAATCCTTTTTTAAATATTATAAATTGCTTTGTAATCATTTTATATTCCTTTATGTATTTTTACTGCTTTCTTTCTCATTCATTTGTAGTCACTTTATGTTTAATGTATATTCCTATGCACTTGTATAGAGTTATACTGACTTTACCTTACACAGACGTGTCTATCATTGTAACGAGTAAAGTTCCTTTTATTTGACAAAAATGCACAAAGATATTTAAATGACAGTTGTTGTGAAATGTTGCTGAGTGTAGAATAATGTGGATTATTACTGAATGTACTTGCAGACCCAGTCACATGTTTATCACCATCAGTAACTAAAACTGTCACACAAGTGATGCAATGAACAAACACAAATTTCTCTCTGAACTATGGTGATGTACGAGTATAATTAAGAGAAAACGGAGGTGCTTGTGTAAAATTGTAAGCACATTTTATCGCTGCCTCTTGAAATCCCGCTGAAGGAGAATCTAACAACAACAGTGAAACACACAGTAGGCTCCCTGTAATAAAGCAGAAGTACGTGATTACAGCTTAGTCACATCCTGACTGACTGATGAGTCAGTCGGCTTCACTTCGTAGACAATCAGACAATAGTCGTGTTTCCACTTTAGGACGTTTCCTCGAGAAACAGAAACCTTTTAAAGAACTTGGTTCCACCATAAGACAAAAAGAAGAATTACACTCCATACGTATTTGGACATGAATGCATTTGTTGTTATTTTACCTGCACGTGCAGTTTGAGTGCAGGCTTGCAGCTTTAACTTCAGGGCTTGGATGAAACTATCGCATCACCCCCTGAGGAATTACACACTGTCGTACACAAACTCACCTCTTCCAGTAGCTAACGGCGTCTTTTGATGCGAGATTTCTTTACAAGAGGTCTGACGTCTGGACGGTACTGACAGATGGTGTTTCCTCCTTTATGGTGCTTTTATTGCAACTGTCTTTTGTTGTTGTTTGTCTACTTCTAGTTTTGTCTTCACTGAGTGAAAAACAGTTTGATTGGTTGGAGATCCAATAAATGTCTTGGTCACTGGACAATATTTTTTTTTGACCGTTTCCTTTACCTACAAGAACTCTGAGCCCCTTCCTGTTTGGGGTGGTGATGGACAGGATAGCAGATGATGTCTGGGAGTAGTCTGTGATCTGTGGTCAGAATATGGAGCAGGTGGAGGAGAGGCTGGAGATGTGGAGGCATGAACTGGAGAGAAGAGCAAAAGCAACACAGCATACATGTGTTTACATGTCTGAGATTACCCAGGCAGGCAGAGGGGAGTTAGTGGAGATGAGTGTCAGGGGTGATTTGTGGCAGAAGGAGAGCAGCAAGAGTGAAAGCATAGTGAGACCTGCTATGAAGTTTGGTTTGGAGAAGGTGTCAGAACTGAGGATGTCCAGATTTTCCTTGGAAGTGACCAGAATGGACAGGATTAGAAAAGAGAGCATCTGAGGGACAGATCAGAGAGTTTGGACATGTGAGAGGAGGAACGTGTTGGACAAGGCTGTTGAACCACAGAGAAGAGTCCTGGATGTGGGGAAGGAGGACACGCAGAGGGCTGGTGTGACAGAGAGATAGAGGCAGGTAATCTGCTGTGCCGGGCTTCACGGGGTTAAACTTTTTTATTGTTATTTTTCAGTATCTCTCGATGACTCAACACCTGATGGGAGACGCAGCAGCAATTTTATCATCAGACAAAATGAAATCTCCTGAATGTGTTTTTCAGTTTGTGCGTCTCTCTCTCTCCATCAGATCTCTCTGCTCCCGTTTCTTCTCGCTGCTCTGCTTCTTCCCTCTCTCTCTCTTCGCATTCACACTTCTCAGTTTCTCATTTGTGTTTCTTTATCCCTCACGTGTCCATGTGTCTTTACTCCATCTCTCATCACTCCCCCATCCCCCTTTATTTTGATATGCATCTCCTCACCCCCTCTCTTTCTCTCTCTTATACATTTGCAGCCTATACATCTCCACCGCACCTCTCTATAGGTCTCTCTCGCACACACAGCACTTATATGTCTCTCTCTCAGTTTCTCTCTCCACATCTGGCTTTGGGAGGAGAAAAACAGCAGATTAAGGAGTTGGACTGAACCATAAGAGGCCTTTCGGAGGGGGCACAACAGCTGGTTTTCAATTAAAACGACAGCGCGTTCAGTGTCCCATCCCTCTCAGCGACGCTCCTTCAATCTCTGCTTTAACGCTAACGTCCTCAGAGGAGAACCGAGCCTTTGAAAAGCCGATTAATCGATTCATAATTGGTTTAAATGACCTCTTCTAATTGGTCTAATCCCCTGCCAGCTCAGCGCAGATTGGTACGCTCCAGCTGGGGGACTGTCTGTGGTGGAGTAGGGGCAGACCGAGCCGAGCCAAGCCGAGGCAGGCTGTATGTGAATGGGAGACCGCGCCGCGCTCCTGCGCTCTGTGATCTCTGCTCTCTGGATTATTCCTCACTTTTTTAAAACCCGCAGGATTTTGTGGAGACCTGTGCGGGCTCCTCTCTCTGCCTCCAGCTGAGCTCACCTCACTCAGGTTTTATGTGAGGAGAAGAAGAAGGTAGCAACAGCGCGTGGGACTGTGTGGATTTAAATAACTGATCGGACTTTTCTGCGCGTTCCCGTGCAGGTAGGTCTGAGGGGTTCCGGAGGGGGTGGGTGGTGTTTGAAGGTGGAGAGGCCGGTGATGTTCTCCAGGTCCGGGCGGCAGATCTGGGGGTATCGGGGTGGTGGCGGTTGTGGAGAGGGGTGTATGAGTGTGTGGATGTTTCGGGGGGAAAACGCCTCGCTTGCCCTCCGCATCACCGCTGATCAGCTGCTTCTGCTGCCTGCTTGCTTTTTTCCTCATTCTTCATTTTTTACGTGGAAATTTCCTCCTTCTCAGTGCAGGGAGTGGGGATGAAGGAGTGGAACTAGGGGGTTGGTTGATACCACAGGTAGGGGCTGCTTTCGCCCTCGGGGTTCGGCCTGTGTTACGGCACCAAGCGGACCGATTCGCTCTGCGTTTTTCCTCCATTTTAAAGTGCGGAGTTCGGTGCGTAAAAGAGGCGTTTTTGGGCTGCAAGTGTGTGTTTTTCTGTGTGTGGTGAAGGGGCGAGTGGTGGGGGAGGCTGAGGAGGAGGAGGAGAAGGAGGGGAGGAGGGGGTCTGGGAGGTAGCACAGCTCCAGACGCCGATCCATTAAGGAAGAACAAAGGGGGGGGAAGGCGGCGGAAAAACGTTTAAAACCGCAGCCGAAACCCAGAAAACGCGTCCGACGGTCGCCCCGAGATCTGCGGACGAACCCCCTGCTGCTGCCCGAGATCCACGCACCAAATTCGGTTTTTGTTTTTCTCATTCCGCCTTCATCCGATCGCCCATGTGCCGAAGAGCAGCCTCGATCTTCTGAATGAGCACCCAGCCCCGCTCACGGAACCGAGACCGGCAGCTTTCTTATCTGAGTCCCGGTTCGGCGAGTTCAGGGTCGGGATTTATTTCAGAGCCGCGATCGTGATGATCTCATTGTGATCGATGTTCTTCCTGACACACTCAAGTCACACCAGGCTGAAGGTTATCAATCAGATCCCAACAAACAGATCACGCTGGTCCTCAGGTAACGTTTGGATAATGGTCCGGTTAAGAATGGCTGATGTGTTTACAAGTCGATCAATGATGTGATCAGTTTAACAACAAACAGTCCAAATCGGGTTCTCATGGAACCAAACGGCCCCAAATAGCGAAAAAAAAAAGAAGCGATAATAAAAAAAAAAAAAAAAATCAGTTGTTAAAAACAGACTAAAACATAAATTTGCTGCAGAATAAGAAGAGGAGTCCACCTGCAAAGGCGATCAATAATCACACGATCAATAAGTGATGTGATGGGCTGTATGATAATGAATGATTGAATGTAAATGGTGCCAGAGTAGCAGCAAGTCTCCCCCACATGTGTCCTCACCAAACAGATGTTCAGCTAAACACTGATCCTCTGATCAATAATCTGATCGATCGCACGGGTCAGATTTAGATCAATAATAAAGGAGACAAAATTGAGATTAAATAAAGACTCCAAACCAGCGGCGTGGAGAAAAGTGCAAAAACTGATCAGAGATATGACGGTGGATTGAGCACCAAAAGCACTCTGATCATCAGTTAATCACATCTATCGATTATTTTAAGCAAACAAACACGAAGAGTTTCTTTATTCAAGCTTCTGTTTGAACCATCGTTCAAGGCGTCATCTCGGGAGTTTCTTCACAGTTTCATGGTGTATTTTTTCTAACAGTTCCCCATTTAACCAGGAGAATAACCAGCTGATTAATCAATATCCCAAATAAACACATTATCTGCAAAGAGCCAGCTTCGGAAACTCTTTTCCAGCAGAGACGTGGATCAGATAACAGCAGTGCACAGAAGATCAAATGGAGATTTCGAATGAGCAGCATAAAACATGCGGATAATAATCAAACGTCGCATAAATGGAGTTGAGTTTGAAACGAATATAAAAAGTAAAGAGAAAAAAAACGAATGTGTTCGGCTTTAAACTAAGTCCAAACAGTGGATGAATAAAAGCCAAGCAGGTGACGATCCCCGCAGCGTGTCCCAGAGGCAAAGAGTTTCCATAAATCGGGTCAGAGCCGTAACGACTAGGCCATACATTTTTAATGTGATTGGAAAAGAAATGAATCACCAGTTGTTTTGGTAACAAATTTAACATTTAAGGTAAAAAAGTCAAAGTTCTGTTTGCAGTTTGGCTCAACTTAGTGCATTAGTCATGCCAGGGCTTCAGTCTGCTGGTCCCTCATTACTCCTACATTACTCTAGACTAAATATGTTTTCCAGTGGAGATCTCCGTCGGCTTTTTCTGTGACCGGCACTTTGGTCTAGAAGCTGACCAAGACGAGATGTTTGGCATCAGAACCAGTTTCATTCCAGATCTCTATGTTTCAGCTGATCGTGTACACGTGAGCGTAAGGGTCACATTTAGCTGCTTTTCTATTCACGCTACTCTGAATTTTTACGAATTTTAAGGAACCAAACTGTTTCACTTCACTGTTTGTCGACATTGTGTGAAACAGCTGTGTTACCGGTGGCTTTGCAGCAACATGCTTCCCTCCAGTCCAGCAGGTGGCAGTAATGCAGAAGGCTGTGCATCCGAGATTTTTAGACTTTATATAAAGCAAGAAAAATCTGCGTTTAGGATCAGGATTTGCTTTTTGCAGATGAGCTCATTGAGCCAATGGTGGAAAACAGACGAGCAGTGGCAAAAAAGCGGATTCCCGACTGCTCTGAGCACTTTGTTTCAATCGTCCTCGTTGATTTGTCATTACATGCTCGCGAATAACGTTTCCGCCCCTCAGCTGGCTTTTGGAAGTTGACCAATCAGAAGAAACTGGGCTTTTATAATGGAGGGGATGTTAAAAAGACAGGAAGTAAAGTGGCTGGTTATCTTGCCGCCGTTCCGATCTCACTGTCTGAGTAGTTTCTGTGAAAAATTTTTAAGTTGTTTTCAAAAATGGTCCTTGGAGAAACATGACATCACTCAGCTGATCTGAGCGCCTTGGGGCGACTGTTGTTGTGATCTGGCGCTATATAAATAAAATTGAATTGAATTGATCTCCATCACATCACACTCTGTTCACCCAATGCTGTCAGCTGCCCACCTAAAAGAAGGAACTCTAACCAATAAGAACTGATGATGTTTTTGAAATATTCGAGTAATCGTTTAGATAAAGCACCTGTTAGCATGCTACTGTTGCCAGAAGCAGCAAGGATGAACCTAGAAGCCGATTGGCAGTGAGGAGGAAGCTGCTGAGATACAAGAAGAATCCACAGCTCAGCTCGTGTAGCATTCAGAGATATGACCGTGCAAACAGGACGAACACGCAAAGCCGAGAAGTTCTATCCGATCCGTGTGCCCAACACGCTTCAGTTCGTTCAGCAGAACTAATGACATTCCCATCAGCCTCAGCTGCACTTTATATTTAGCGCCATTTTAAAAATGTCCTCCATTTTTTAATCTATATTGCAGTTTGTAGTTTTACTCACCATCCAAATAACTCCAGACTGGTGCTCTCTGTCAAACGGGGACTCACAGCAGCGCCGGACAAAGGTCTGCGTCCACTTGTGAGAGAGGTTCATGTCGAGGCAGGTGGGGATTTTAATGATTCCTGCAGCTGCTTTTACTCGCAGAGGGGCGGAAACATGCCTCTACGGAGCAAAACAAATGACTTTAAAACCAGGCAAAGACACCACGGAGTAAATCAGACGGTTACAACTTGCTATTGTAGCTCATTAATGCTGAGTTTCTTATTGTCAGCCTTTTGAGATGAAGTCTTAAAATGACTTTTTAATATAAACGCTGCTGGACCAGCTGGAATAATGTGATTAGATTCTTTTACTCGTCACCAAAACCAACTTTTCTTGTGTTTGAAGCAGGTTCTGTGTAACAAATGAAAATCTTTTTTGATGATTTCATTTGAATTATCTGGTGTAAAATGAGAAAACCTGGGCCAACATCCTGGTGTTCAAGGTAATGGTCCAGTATCGATATGAAGCTTGAAAAATACGCAAAGCAAATCATTTTTGTGGCATGTTTTTGTGCAAAAAGACTTAATTGTGTATTCATTTAGTAAAAGTCACTCTAAATGCCACTTTGCTCTTAATAATACAAACCCGGTACTGTGAGCTGAGTCATAGTTTCAGGATGATTATGGTATAAAATGTCCAAAAGGCACCACGTGTCTGTTTTCCCTGAATCATTCACACAAAATGCGGACGCACAAACATTGGAAGTAAAACTTTTAATGTTCCTTGCAGGTGCGTGGAGCCTGAGCACAGCTGGACGCAGCTGCACGAATGCCAAACGACTCCAGATCCTCTGGAGGAAGCGTGCTCTTCACATTTCGCTCGCTCGGCCTCTCTGTTACTGTAACGTCCTCTTTGTGATTGTAATGCATCTCGTAAAGTTGCAGTTTTTGCGCCGCTGCTCCTGCTGTGAAGCTGCGACATGTTTCCAGACTGCGCTTCGCTTTCCCGCCTGCTGCTTTTTCTCAGCATCACTTTTACCGTGTGTGTGTGTGTGTGTGTGTGTCCAGTCTGCAGTCACTTCTCGAGCTAATCTTCCGTCGCTTTGGCATTCAGTTCAGCTCCAGAGGGAGTTGAACTACCAACCCTGGAGCCTATAAGACATGCGCAGAGTGCAGAACAAATGTGTGTGCACATTTGAAAGTCAGGGTTCATTTTCGAGTTGGCATCTTGGAATTGCAATATGAGTTAAAATGTTGGACTTGTTACAGTTTTTATGTTTAGTTACTATCGTGTTGATTTTTTCTCACTGAGATAATAGTTTCGTGCACGTGTGCGTCAGGGTTTGTTCCCTCACGAGGAGGTCTGCTGCCCTAACTGCACTAAAATGATAATGTGTTGTTGTTCTGTGCTGTAACATGCCAGCTGTACCCAGATCAGTTTCCACTGGAAATTATTTTGTTTGCTTTTGTAATTCATCCCAGTCAAGTTGAGACAAAACTCCCACCACCAGGGGGCGGTGTTTTTAGATGTGCGCTGATCTTTTTAAGTTACTTTTAAGCCTCATCAGGTTTGTCTTTCGTGGGATTCCAGTTAAAAGTAAGAAAGTACTGTTGATGAGCCACTGTGCCACCCTATGGTAGAAACTGGTATTACGCAAAAGTACAACCAGGCCCAAGTTTAGCTTTAGCCGACAGCTCTAATTCACCACACACAGATGTCATCGTTAGTTACATTTGGAATGTTTTACACTATTTTTAAACACCGGAAATTAGAACGAGTGCCTTTAAGGAGCACTACCAGTCTTGACTGGCATATAATGTCACCGTACCACGCACACTTTACTGGACAGATGTTTTTAGTTTTTAATGTTTATGACTGGCAAACAGCTTCTATGCGTGTTACTGGCAGTGATATGGTTTTGCATCCTACCTGGAAAGATGCATCCTTCAAAAGCAGAAACAGTTATGTAAATATTAATGACTGAATAACAACTTGAAAATCTGTAAATCTTTCCCTAAAAGGAAATGCGGTTACTTCCTAAAGAAACTGCATTTAAGAATGAAGCTGCTTCTTCACAGAGTCTCTTATCCTGTGGTTCACTGGACTCCAACTCCACCCTTTTGGACCGCAGCCACTGATGATGGTCTTTGTCCCGCTTGCACAGATCTCCACCTGCTGAGGGTTCTCCTTGGAGTGAACCTCCGGCTCACAGCGGAAGGCGCAAAAGGAAGACTTCTCCCATCAGCTGCAGTAAAAAAGGGTGGAGTTGGAGTCCAATGAGGATTGCTACAACAGTGAACTGAGCAGTGAGTTATCAACTGATAAATGAATCAGATTCGCTCTAAGCATCTTCTAAACTGGTAAAAGTCTCAGTCTGTTTGACTCTAATGTGACTCGTTTTGTTGATAAACTGCATAACGTCTGTTATTCTAACATTTTTAAGGCAAAACCTTTAATCGATTAACTGAAAAAATAACTTGCTGACTTAGTGATGTTGATTTTGGCGGCTGGCCTAAAATCACTGTTCAAGTGAAGAGGTCAGAGGTCACAGCTGCTTGCCCCCGCGCGGTTAGAACGAGCGTTTTTCGTCACAGACAGAGCGGACATCCACACGGCTGCCTTCAAGCGTGTTTATGGCGAGCCGTGTTTCGTGTCGGGTCGTCTCGCGTTCTTTGTGGAAACATTTGTGCCTTTCTGTTTGGTTGAGCTCCCAATTACTGGCTTCAGTCCGCAGTCATTTGTTGTCCAGTGTTTGAGTGCTGCCATAACGGTGGAGTGGAATGAAGACGGACGCCGAGTCGCCACTTCATTAAAAAAAAAAAGTAAATATTTGGATCGTTGCTTTCCCTCCGGCGTGACGCGCGGCTGCAGTCCTTCAGGTGAAGGGCTGTTGTTATCCTGCTATTGGAAATCCATCGGTGTGTCTTATTATGGAGCATTGATTTGATATGAGTGTGTCTGTGTGTGTGTGTTTGACCTCGCCTGCGTTCTTAATTATCCTTTTGTCGAAATCAGGTCATCGTGTCACCTGCAGCGGCGTGTTTCTGTGTGTGTGTTAGACATCAGAGCCGGCAGACGTGTGCAATTTAATCCAGAGCGCTTTGTCTGCCTGTAACACACGCCATTGTTTGTTAATGTACAATAAGAGTGTAAAGTAAAGACACACACTCGCACTCTGCCACATTGAGTCATTGGCGGAGTCAGCGCTGAGAGGAGGCTGAGTCAGCAGAGCGAGACGGACCCTGATATGATATTTTCAGCCGGCAGTGTTTCACCTCTGACTCTGTCTGTGAAGACGTTTTACAGCAAGACCAGCTGGTCCTGCTGCTGCGATGACGTCGTCTTTCCGTGCGCCAGCATGTACTTCAAACTGATACTACAGCTTTCAGATACTCACCAGTACCCGTCCTAATGAGGTTCGTGGGCCTCTTCAGTTATACCGTGTTTCCTCTCACGTGTGCTGTTCTAGACGCGGATGCTCACAGCGAGAACGACCAGAGTCTCAAATAAATGAGATCAGTGTATTTACATGTAATCCCAGAATGTTCTTACTGCTGCTACCAAGAGCTTTTTTCTATTCCTGGGTATATATGATGTCATAGATTGAGGATTTCCTTATTACCATCATCATCTCAGCACAGAGTCCACCCGCTGTTCAAACCTTCTGTTAAAGTAAACGTTGGCAGAGCCGCTGATCTCATCGTACCGAAGCTGACGTTAAAAGGCTAAAATATATTTGTACGCCGTCTTCTTGACTAAAAACAAAATACAAATTTTAGTTTTCACAAATATATATGTTACTGCACACTAATTAAGTCCATTAAGGATTTTTAACAGCTGAGGCATGATGGTGTACTTTTAGCACCGCCCCCCTCACAGCTAGAATACCCTGGATTTGAATCCAGCGGTCGGCCGGGCCTTTCTGTGTGCAGCGTGTAGAGTCTCCCCGTGTATGCATGAACTCCAGCTTCCTCCCACCGTCCAGAGACGTACGCATCAGGTTGTTTGGTCATTCTAAATCTGTTTTAGGTGTGAAACCGAGAGTGAATGGTTGCCTTTTATTCTGTCTGAGCCTTGTGGCACGCTGGCGTCCTGTCCGGGGCGTGCCCCGCCTCTCGCCCTGCGACAGCCCGGCTACAACTCTGAAGTGGAAAAGAAGCGGACGGATTTTCAACACACTCCCACAAACGATAACAGGAAGTAAAATCACAACAGAAGCTTCCATGTGTGTAAAAAGGTAACTGGTTGAAGTGCCTATAGAATGTCTTTGTGGCTTGCTCCATACCTTAAATCAAATGAATGCTGTGTAGGGTCCCATTCACGCTGGAGGGCCTCCTGTGAAACAGGAAGTCGGCAGAATGGCAGTTCTTGAAGTACCGGTGTTGTTTGGGGAGGGCGACCAAAAGGTAGCGAAGCTGAAAGACAGAGGATGGATTCAGGAGCAGCAGAGCGGTGCAGGATAAAGAAGGACTGCTCAGAAGTGCTGCAGCAGAGTCGAAGAATAAAACACGTGGAGCTGGAAATGAGAAGGAAACGCGACTTTTTAAGTATCACAGAAAAAAAAAAAATACTTATGGACCTAAAGGGCATTCATAAGTCCTCTGTGACTGATGTATAATTTATGAATTTGTTAGATTATCAATCCTGATGCATTGAAGCACCGGCAGCATTTCATGCAGCAGGTGCATTTTAACTGCTTTATAAACAGTTAGTTAGTTTAGTCCAAGGTTTTACAACCTCGGGGCCGGGCTCAGTGTTGATTTTGGCTCCTGGAGTCGATTCTCTTTTCCTCACATAGCATTTAGCACCTCTGAGCTGAAGAGCAGCTGCTTGTTCACTGAAATCCCGTTTCCCGTCGGTTCGAACGTGAACACGAGCGCAGCCGCGATTTAAACGGAGCAGTTGTTTCTGGGACCGTCTCACTCCTGCGGACGGTTACGTGAAACGGGCCACCGGCCATCCCGACGGCTGCCTGTGCCTGTTTTTAATGCTGCTTGTTGTCTTCATTTTTTGTTGTAATGTGTAGACGAGTGTAGTTCATCAGTTTCCTCCTAGAGCCATCGGCTTCATTAGAGACTGATGCTAAGAGCAGCACTTCAGACAAATGTGCTGAGGACGAGGACGGAGCTGCAGGCAGTGATTCCACAAACGCTGGAGATGCATTAAAACATCATTTAGTTTTATAGTTGTTGCTGTTGTTGTTTGAAAATGTTCATAAACATTTTTATTGACAAAAGTCACTCAATTCCACCGCCTAACTGTAATAACAGGGTAATAGACTTTATCTAATTAGTCTGCAAATAGTGCAGAGTGACCCTTTCAGTAAGCTCTTCACCGTCTGATGGTTTGTACAACAACTTTATGAGGTATTCATGATCTCAGAGTCTGTTTTTGAATGCTTGAAGTATAAACTTGGGCTCTTTGTGTCGCGTCATCTTTTCAACAAATGAGAAGAACATTTATTTGGCTTGATGAAGAGAAGCGAACCTGCAGCAGCGAACGCGTCAGTCTCTAATCTGCTCCTGAGGAATTTCGTTTATACTAGAAGCGCACACCCTGTTCTCATCAATGAATTAACTGTAAATCTAAACTGTGTTTGAAATGAAGGAGCCGTTGTCCGAACCGGATTGCCAAACATTGGAATATTTGGAGTATTTGTGTTTGTCACATCTGGTCTTTCACCATCAGGAGGGTTTCACTTCACTTCATTTCACTGCTATCAGATCTGACACAACAAAGCGCGATTCATAGGCCGTCTCTTATCCGATGTGATGGCTTCAACCGGTATAAAACACATACTGGTGTCCTTGTTAGGACCCCGTATTCCCAGAGCTGCAAACATTCAACCCGAACCCGATCCTTCCCTGAACTCCAAAACCATTAACTTTTAAGTAGTGCCCACTTTCCACCCGTGCCCTGATGAAAGGACTAAAATGGACCAGGGTCCTCACAAAGCTAGGCAAACGCGTACAAACGCACACGCTCAGGATGAGCTGAGGAACAGGCAGGAAACAATCAGCTGACGCTATTGGTTTCCTCCCTCGATGCCTCCTGACCTCTAGCAGCTGGATGTGTGCGGTCATGTGTGATTTGGCCTCAGAGAGGCCAGGGTCAAAGACATACGTGTGTGTGTGTGTGTGTGTACATTTACTCATGTTCTTTACTTCAGTACAAATTTGCTTCACATTTAGCCTCAGCTGCATTTATTCAAACGCTTTGACAGAGTGGATGAAGTGACGCCGTCTCAAACACTCAAAAAAAGTGTTTTTAAGCAGTTCTCGTGTGAAAATGTTCCACATTATGATTTCAGCATCTCTCTCGTGTTTATCTCCAGTTTTGATAAGATTAAGGTTTCACACAGTTGTGAAAGAGGCTGTTTGAACTCTTGGTAGATGATTCAGGGTTAAAAAAATTGTACGAACTTTTTAAAAGGGAAACGAAAACAAACCGAACAAAAAGGAAACAGAAGAAGGCAGCTGCAGTTCCTCTTGTTGTCACCCTGAAATCTCTAAAGCAAGTCTTTCTTGGAGCAGTCTTCAGGTCTTCAGGTTTCTCGGAGGATCCCAGGCTGCCTGGATGTGGAGGCCACGGTGTGCGTCTGCTGCACCCGCAGCGCCTTTGGGATCGTTACACAAGCTGCTGCCAGTCAGAGGGTTTTCACACGGTGGCTGCAAATCAACTAAAATGTTCACGTTTGGATTCTTCCCTTCGTCAGATCTGTAGCTGCTTATCTAATTAATGGTGCCGCAATAGTTGCAATCGCTACACCTGTGTGCGAAGGAGGGTGTGATGTAGACGCGAGAGTAAAATTCCTGCATTGTGTTCGAACTTTCACTGAACTGCTGCAACATCCTGAATGTTTCTGTGCATTCCTGTGAAGCTTTGAATCCTCGGAGTCCAAGGTTAATACGAGTGTGTGCGCGCACGAGTGATTTCACATCCCGTGTGTGTGTGTGTGTGTGTGTGTGTGTGTGTGTGTGAAGATTACAGCTCTTTCAGGCCATTAAAGGAGCATAACGCTGTTTTTGTCTTCTCATTGAGCACAAATCACAGAGTTTCCACTCCCTTCATGTTTTTCCAGACTTTTCAGATCGATTTCTCGGAAACGTTTAAACTCGGATACAAATGCTTCATAGGACGGTAAAGTAAAGGCTTTTATTTCATCAGTTTCTTTTCTTATCGTCTGTTTAGACTCGAACATGAACTCCTTGGCTCTTGTCATCTCTGTTTTTGGTTCGTCTAAGCCATTAAAAGTGAGCTAAAGTGTCCCTGAGCTCCAACACTGATGTTATCCTGACAAATATTTAGGTCCGGTGTTGACAACACGCCGAGATAAGCTGCAGAAGACTGAGTGGGCCTCTGATGTTCAGACTCACCGCGTGTTGTGAAACGCAGATCTTCTTTTGACAAATTGTAATTCCTGCAAAATCGAACAAAGGTTCGTGTTTAGGTGTGTTGGATGCAGACACAATGGCTCCTCTGTGCACGGGTTAAAGGGTTATTCTTGGGTATTTGAGACATGACAAACGGGTTTTATCAGCAAGAAAGCCGCGATAACATCACAACTGTACTCATATTTATCTGTTGGGCTGATTTTCTAATCTGCACCTGGTTACCGAGCTCGCCGTCGGAGCAGCTGGCAGCCGGGTTTAAGTTGCAGTCCTATTTTAAACCTCGCTCCCCGTGCGCCTCGCAGAGAAGGGCTGGAACGCGTAAAAGCATTCTTCTTCTTCTCCTCGCTGCAAAAGGAGACACTTAAACGCTCAAATGCTCACTTTTGAAACTGCATTAGTTGCTAAGTTACAGCACGTTTAAATGAGGATGTTTTGAAATCGGGAAACGGGTGGGAGAAGCATCCAGAAGCTGCAGAGAAACGGATCCAAGGCTTTCTCCATTTTCACTTTCCTTTTCTTCCTCGCTGCTGTGTTTGTGTATTTTGGTGTGAGTAGATGCTGCTACAGCAGCCGATGCTCGTATTAAGCGCACGCCGCGTTTAAATAAAGATGCGAGCACGTAAAAGCAAAGCCTGCGAGCCAACAGTTCAAGCCTCGGACTGCTCGTTTCTGTCTACTCGCATCGGTTTCTTTTTTTAACGCTGAACTTAAAGTGAATTTCTTCTGCTCATTTCCAGCTCCGTGTTTTTTATTCTCGGACTCCACGGGAGTAGATTTACACGATTCACCGTTCAGCATCGGCCTTGATGCAGCCCTTCGGTTCATCCTGTGAAACGAGTCTTTATGTTCTCTGTTTTAGCTCTTTTTTTCTTTTGAAATCTCCTCTTGAAGGCGACCTTCCTTGAAGCCCACTATTTTCCCACATTACCTGTCCCTCTCCTGGCTTCAGCAGAACCGAGTGCATCCTGCTTTTAAAGGAGAACAAAAAACTACTATAATAGAACCGTGGCTAGAAAACCTTCACCGGATTCTATAATTCTAACAATGCGTACGTGCATTTTCCCAGTTACATTAAAAAATAGTATTTGGAAAAAGCAGATTTCTCCTCCTTGGTTGAAACCGGTGTTTTTGTGAAATCCCTCCGTGCACGTTTCAGCTCGTGAGAGTGGATGGCACGAACATTACAACAAAGATTACAGCAGGACGTCTTTGTTCGCTAATTATTACGCTCATTAGCTGCTTATTGTGGGACATAACTGTGGATTTTGTTTTTTAATCTCAAGCTGTGTCGAACGGTTCCTGTATGCAGGGCTGTATCAGGTGACCCCGAACCTTCCCTTAATTGCTGCTATAGGTTCAGGCTGCTGGGATTTTCCCATCATGCTCTGAGCACTTCTCCCCCACCCCCACCCCTACCTTTCACTGCTGCATGTCATGAACTTTTGTCTGTAGTTTGTTTTGTCCTTGTGTCTCAGTGCTCTCCTCCTTCCTTCCACTCACCCACCCCCCCCCCCCCCCCCCCCCCCCCCCCTTCCCCCCC
>VUQR01022368.1:27145-38092 GCA_015108515.1 Hemichromis elongatus
TATATATATATATATGTGTGTATATATGTGTATATATATACATACATATACATATATAATAAATAGCAGAATAAGAAGAGAAGAACATGTGCAAAACGGGTGTATCAGTAAACAGTGTGTACAGTGGATGTGTTGTACAGGGAGATGGCCACAGGAATGATTGCCTGTGTTGTTCGGTTTGGTAACCTCAGCCTCTCACTGAGCTGCTCCCGTGACTGACCAGCATGTCATGGAGTCGGTGGGAGGTATTATCCAACACTGTCTTTATCTTAGACAACATCCGCCTCGTATAAAGGCTCACTTTGGGTTTTTTTTAGAGGTTCCTTTTAACACACACATGATTCTTTGTTCTACAGTATTAAACATCGACCGTACATTGCCAGGGATCCTCAGCATCCGTCAGCATCTGTGTTCAGCACAGCACAAAGGGAGTAGGTCCATATACCGGGAGTTGAAGTTTCAAGGAGACAAATCTCCAAATATGTAAAAATAAAGACATTCAAAAATCCAAGATTGAGCCCTTTTGCCTCCAGGACTGCCGTTTAAAGATGATCTTCTGCACACTTTGGTTGTAACAAGCCATTATCTGAGCTCTTGTTATGTTCCTATCACATCGAAACAGTTTGCTTATTCCCCGATGATCTCTGGCTTTTTCTCTTCTTCGCACTACTGCCTCCAAAACTTTGATGGCTGATCAGGTGTTTGTGTTAACTAGTGCTCCTAATGAAGTGGCCTGTTACCCAACGATAAAGTGGACAAAAATGAGTTACATCTTAAATTTTTTATGAAACGACTGTTTTATAGATTCGCGTATGATGAGGAAGAGATTTTGGGGAAGTTGCAGGTGTGTTCACGGTCTGTAGAGAAGCTTCAAAGAGAATTGAAACATACATGGTCATCATATCCACTTTATTACTATTGAACAGACACATTTCTGTTTATTTTTGCATTTAACACGTTTGCTGCATTTAGCGTTTCAGAGTAACTCGGTTGAAGCTCCCTACTCTGTGTCTGATGCACGGCTGCAGATGATCCTGTTTGATTGTGGAGCAGGATGCGAGGACTCTGCAGCAGCCTTCACTTTTGGCCTTTTCCCATTGTAGCTGGGCTTTGGGGAGACTTTTTTCCCCTCTTGCATCAACGTCCGCTTCTCTCATCTTTTTGACACTGCTTTCTCTTTCATCCGTTTCGTATCTCGGGTCGGTGGGGAATCCATCCACTGACTCTCTGAGTTTTTGTCTGCTTGAAGTTACCTTAAAATTATCAATACGCACTTGTTTTTCCCTACTTCCATGGACTGAGTGCAGTCTAATGTTGATTCAGTGAAGCCGGCTCTTCCACATCACTTTTATCTTCAGGATTTGTCTGGTAAGTGAGGTTTTACCTTTCCTCCTTGAAATAATCCCTAAATATCACAGAGGGCTTATGCGTGTTGCTGTTTTAATATGAGCGTAATTGGTCCACTTTAAACTCTGTGTATAAAACCACAGAATTAATCTGGTTACCATCCATCATGTTGCTGTCGTCCCCTCCCGTTTCCCTCAGCTCGTCTTTATTTCTAATGGATGAAGTCCAGCGCCGTCTGAGTTAATGTATCCAATCAGTGTTTACTTTGTGAGCTCTTTATGACCTTAGAGGAGGATAAATATAGCTTTCAGGGCAGTTAAATGCAGCGTGACTTGGCTGTCAGTCATGGGAGTACACTTTGTTTAGATATTCTGTCAGAGCGGCCTTAATATATAGCGAGGTTAAAGGTCACCGGGGCTGTGTGATGAATGAAGGAGTTCCCCGTTGGCCCGTTTACACTCACAGCCCTGGTTTTGTTTAAAATGGCAACAAGAAGTCGCAAAAGATTTTCTGCTTCAGTCTGATGAAAAAAAATAAAAAGTATTTCCACCTTTTGTTTAGCATCGCTGCTGTTCATGCATAAAAGCTACAAACATAATCACTGCAAATTAATCGATTATAAAAATAAATTAATTGTAGCCTCACAGCAAGCCATAGAAGTGCAACAATACCAATCATGACTTTATTATTTAACATATTAGTTTGAGCACCATTTACTGTAGAACAAGCTATACGCTGCGGTGGGAGTTTAACGACGTGTTGCAGCCACTGATAAAGAAAATATGAAAATATGCAATCATTTCTTAGAGGGGATCTAAGTTACACCGAAGCTACTGCACATTTATAGGCGATATCCGTAAAAATTCCTATAACGCAGGACTCAGCTGTGATGGGATTAGTGCTGGGAAAATGGGACATTATAATAAATTTACTGTGTAAGCTGCTGAAAGCTATTTTTTCTACCTGTCTTTTTTTAATGGCCAGCCTTTGCTTGTTGCCCCCTGGCTGTTATTTCATGGTGCATACTGGCTTTTATATAAGAATGGATGCTTATTTTCTGCTTAGACAACACATTTCATGCCAAACCCATAAAACAAAAGAAATAAGAGTGTGTAACGGTGGCAACAACGGGAGGAAGGCAGAGGGCAGGAAGAAGCAGTAGCTTTAAGTTTGATTTAAAAAATTTTTTTTTTTTTATATTTTCAGGCTGAAACTAACTGAAAAACATCTTTTTTAATGGTTCGTTTACTCAATGATCATCAAATAGCGCCAAAAAACGTCATTCTGATTTGAAGTCATAGCTTTGGGGAATAAAGTGCTTCAGGCCAAGTGCTACCAATAAATACACTGAAATCAGCGACACATTAAATTACTATTTTATGCTTTGAGTTTGTATATTTGTAGGCAGCTTAAAAATCAAATCTCTTAAAACAATCAAAAATGTCACGGCCCCAGTCACACAGGCATAGATGCCGGCTGGAAACTTCACTGAACCGCCAGACGCTTAAGAGAAAATTTTCCCGCAGGGGTTGGTGAATTGTATCTTGGAGCTTGCTATCTAAAATGAATTGTAAACTGCCATGATCTCCTGTAATTTGCAAGGAAGATGCCAACTTGTCTGCAAATACTTGAAAAAAGTCCCCGACAAACTGGACACTAAGAACTTTCAAAGTTGTGCCTTAGCACTAAAACTAGCATGGTTTAAACTGCAGGGGTCCCCAACTCCAGGCCTCGAGGGCCGGTGTCTTGCAGGTTTTAGGTGTGTCCTTAATCCAACACAGCTCAATTAAATGGCTAAATTAGCTCCTCACCATGTCTTGTAGTTCTTCAGAGTCCTGGTAATGAACTAATCATTAGATTCAGGGGTGTTGACCTTGGGTGAGATCTAAAACCTGCAGGACACCGGCCCTCGAGGCCTAGAGTTCGACACCCTTGCTTTAAAGCTTTTACTTTGAACGTGGACAGTCTCCCTTTCCAATTTTTGTCGTCAGTGTCTTTTGCTGAATCACAAAGAGGTTTTCAGCCTCCAGCCAATTTTAACCTAGCAACCCTCTGCGTACACTTGCCACCCAGCTTTTAATTAGCCCAGGGCTTTTATGATACGGTTATGATTGTGCTGTGTTTTTATTGCCTCTCTCGTGAAGCACTTTGTGACGTCTATCTGTGAGAAGTACTATATAAATAAACTTTCACATACTGTCTTTCCTTTTGTTGGGGAATGGACAAAGGGGTCACTGATCAATCTCTAGGCCTGCATGAGGCTAATATAGCGACTTTAATAGAAGTTTATCTCGTTAAATTTCCATCATAAACTGATCTGGCTGCTGCCTCAAACTTTAAACACATAGTAAAGACCATATTATAAAAATGTACCATTTAACAACAATGACTGGGAGAAGGGTATCTAAGCAGCTAGCTTACACTTGATTGGTCAGCGACATTAGCTTAATAGTTACATGTCTTTACCTGTGTTGTTAGCTTCTCTCATCTCTGTAGTTATCTGTACTTTATGTGACTTAAGCTTTTAGGTTAGCTTTGTTCTTTAATTTATCTGTGTGATTAGCCAACTAGCGCTAGTCAGCACGGGAAATATAGCAGTTATTTACGCTATATAATTCATTATGTGCAAGAGTTAAATGTTGCACGTTACCTGCACAGGTACTGTAAACCACCAAGCTTGAATGTGTCACAGATGTAATCCTCCAACAGCACTGCAGTTTGGAGGAAAATCAAAGTATAGGTTTACTTCACTGAACCAGGATAATTTGGCTGCCAGAGCAGCACTCATAAGAGCCGTCCACCACCCCAGTCGTGTTTGTTGTGCGTCTATGCTGATGACATTTTAAAATACCTTTTGGGGGTTGAGGAATTAATTTTTAAGCACACATGCAGCATTTTTCAGGACGATATTAAACATTTTCTGTTACAGTTTGTGTTTTTTTTTTTTTATCTATTATTAGTTTAAGGCTAGTTGATTTTTTTCTGGCTTATTTGACATTTAAATTAGTCCCCAAAAACGCCCTATGCTAATTTTAATGGCAGCTTTAATGTGCTTTCTACAACACACATCGAGTCATATCTTAATTTTATTCCAAAAGATTGAATATATTCCAAAATGCGGGTGTGCATATAATTATATTGTGTGTGTGCCTGTGTGTGTGTGTGTGTATGTTTTTGAAGAGTAATTATCAGGAGTAGCTCTGGTTTAGTCACCAACTGCATTAGCTCAGTGTGTGAGTGTGTCTAATATAGTTTATTTGTCCTCTGTCATTAATACAAAGTCTGAGGTCGCACACACACATCAGTGTCTAACACTGTTATTTCATTAGAGGGAAACACTGTTTCATGTTTTGTGCGATGTTGTTGGTTGGGTTTTTTTTTATGTTATTTATTTAATGCATCAGCTGATGGAAACCAGAGAGGCCGAACATGTAAACACGTCTGACCCTGAGCGGTTACAGCAAACTTAAACAAACATCTCTCAGAGGCTAAAAGGATCTGATCTGCAGAGATAAACATCAATGAACGGTCCCACAGAGCAACCGCACGCCAGCTGAAGAGGCTTTCCTTGATTTGTATTTTTCCAGTGCTTAAAGTATATCTTCTCTGATTTCTTGCTTCATATTTTTATTCCATTAGAGCAGCGTTACATGATTCACAGTTTAAAATAACCCGCATGTATCTGTGCCCGACCTCTAGGTCAGCCTGTCTGAAATAAGCCGTCGTAACTGCCGTCTCTTTAAGGTGTCCCTCCTTAAAATTGTTGTTTGTTCTGATTGGATGATTTTACAGCAACCTGTTGGCGGCGCAGCACCCAGGACTGTGGGAACAGTTATTTAAGACAACTGATAATCGCTGCTTTATTGATCAGATACGTTTAAATGTCAAAAATGTAAAGGAATAATGGAAACTCTCTTTTTGGGCATCTACATCAACAAAATATTTCCCAGAATGATTTTGTGTGCAAAAATGCCTGAAAACCTTCTTCTTTTTTCTTTTAAATGTCAGTGTTTTAGGCTTTGATTTGTCTACATGACAGAAAAGTGATGATTTCAGGAGGTCTTAGACACATTGAACAAAACAAAACACCGTTTTGTTTCAACATGGAGACGTTCCTTTTAGTGTCACTTTCTGGCAAAAACGGATCCTCACATTTGAGATGCAGAATCCAATAAATTTGGAGTATTTTTGTTTTTTTAAACACATTTATCATGAAAATGCTGGCAGTTGATTGACTAACACCAGCTAAATGATCACAGCAGTTTCTGTCAAATGATTACAATATTTATCGACATAATTCATCATTATTTTTTTTGTTTTATTAGTTTTAATTTTTAAGTATTAACTCTCACGTTGAGGGACCATTTTAAGATCTAGTGTCGCTGTGAAGGACACTCTGACCTGTGGAGTTCAAACCACCAAAATTCAGGTTAGCGGATGACCCACAGGTTAGGCTTGACCTACTGAGCTCCAGCTGGATCATTTTCGTGTAATAAACAACACTTTTCAGCCAAAAAAGGCAAACTTGTCCCATTGGCTTCGTCGAGCTGTGATCTCACAGTCGCACGGTTCTAGTGTCACGTTAGGAATGGGCTCCCGAACCAAACGGAGGAGTGGGCATACCCCGGACTCTGGTTCACGAGTACCGGATGCTAGATACTGGAGGAGGAGGTTGATAGATGGGTGAAGCATCTGCGCTTTTGTGAGCACTGTGCTGGTCCTTCAAGAAAGTCTGAGCATGAAGGCGAGGCTGTTGATTTACTGACCGATTGACGTTCCTCACCTATTTCCACGAGCTGTGCGTAGCGATTAAACGAAGTAGATCGAGGAGACGCTGGGATGTGCTTCCTCTGGAGGGTCAGGCTTCAGCACGCAGAGCTGCAGAGCGTTGTTTGATGAATACACTGATTTTTGTTTTTAATTTACTTTAAATCTTGGATTTGTTTTTTTCCTTATAATAACAAACTCCACTGATGTTCTTTTTCCTTTGTATGCCAGGTTTTCAACATAAAAGCATTTTGCATACACTGTGGGAGCCCTGGGCCTGCTGCTATCCAGCCAGGAGGAGACCCAAATAAACCCACAATATCAACAAGATAATTAAGACATTTATATATTTATTAATTAGTTGTATTTTACACTTTAAGACAATCATGTTCATGGATCCGTGATGCTTTAGGAGAAACTCTTAAGCATTAAATATAAGATGAGGTAGAAATAGGCCAAAACTCGTGCTACAAAAGAGATTCAAAAGCTTCTTCTTCTGTCTCCTCTTTCCCGGTAAATTCCCCCGCTTCTCTCTCTCGTATGTTTAACGAACAGTGTCTATTGTGGCGGGAGCTCCGGTGTGTAATTAGCAGCTCGGTCTGGTGAAGCAGAGCCTTCCTCTCCCTCCCCACAGAGGCTCTTTCTTATTTACCTCCAGCCAGCCAGCAGGAAGAAGCTCCGATTTCCAGACGGACGGTGAAGCGATCACGCCGTGGGACTCTCAGGACGGCGTGTTAGCGTGTTAGCTGTTATTAGCACAGTCAGACGGTTTACAGTGGTTTGTAATTATAGGGGCCGGCTGAGAGGAAGATGCAGTGAAATTAAAGCGGACGTATTAGCGTACTCGGTGGTTTACGGCTCACTGTGTTTATGTAATTACAGGAAGTGATACAACAATCAGACTAAATTAGATCAGCTGTTGTTATACTAACATAAGATATTTACTGTCTGTTTACAAGGAAAATCATACTTAGCAGCAGCTTATAGGTTGTAAAACACATTTGAATCGACTTCAATAAAAACACTCATTTCATAAATCAGCGTACGAGAAGCAAACTGAAAGCGGGCGCTTTCAAAAGCTTCCCGTTGACATCACCTTTAAAGCGTCCCCTCTGTTGCCGTTGTTTCCTGAGCCTCGGTGATACTGCACCCTCCCAGCACCACCGTGGTTCCTCTTTATCTCCTGCAGATTTATTAGGAAGATATTTGTTTTTTTTATGAGGCAATGTTTAGACTGTAAACCACCTTCAAATGGACATGGGTTATTACTCCGGGGACCATCTTTGCTTGAGTCATAGTGTTAAAAAAAACTTGTTTAATCTTAGCGTGGCCATTTGTTCATCCCCTCTGTTCATCCTCTGAACCAGCTGGTTTTATCCATACGCTGTACGTGAGAGATTCCAGGTCTGAAAAGAGGAGCCAATGTGGAAGTGCCTTTTGCATGCATTCCTTCTAATGGCCAGCAGGGGGCGATTCCTCTGGTTGCAAAAAGTTCAGATTGTATAGAGGTCTATGGGAAAACGGCCCTGCCGTTTACTTGATCTGTGACCTCAGTCAAAGCTCTCCTGACGTGTTCATGGGCTCAGTCACTACTTTCAGGTCTTAATGAATACAATATGAAATACGTTTTGGAGATTTTGGTTCGCATTAGTGTTCGGAGAGGTTATAAAGTAGGCAGACTGGAGTAAAAATCCTTTTCATAGACAGCTCTTGTGTAACACCCGTTTAGTTTTTCAGAGTTTTCAAAGTTGTCTCACAGCCCGTGTTAAGGCGAGTTTGTTATTAAGAAGCGTTTGAGTCCTCATTAGACAAAAGACTCCGACGTTCAGTTTAATCTGAATAAGTTGTGTGATACGATCTGTTTTTGTCTCCTTGGTATTAATATAGCAGCTCCGTATCTGACAGCTTCAGTGAAATTGTTCCGTTTGTGTAATAAAGCAGCTCTTGAATTCGCTGATTCAGAAACCTTCGGCTCTCTGTTAGACAGATGTGACCTTCACACAAGCAGCCATCAGCACAACACAGACTTTCGCATGACCTCCCATTCACTTTCCCGTCTGTTTAACTTGAGATTTATTTTAACTCACACTTATCAACAGATTCCATCTCCCACTGTGTTTCTTTACATGATAGATATTAAAACAACAAGTCTAATATGTCGTATCTGTTTAGGCACATTTCACCCCCTCTGACTTATGCTTCTCTGCATTTCTGTTGGGCGGATGGGTTTCAACAGTCCAAACATGTGAATGTTTTGGTTAATTAGTTAACTGGCTGGAGGTGTGGATGTAAGTGTGAAAGGCTGGCTGTGTTACTCTGTGATAGGCTGGCGGTGAGTGCAGGGTGCGCCCTGACTCTGGCCTAATGTTAGATGGGACTGGCTCCAGCTCCCCGCTACCCTAATCGGATGAGAGGGAAAAAAGAGATAAAATGGATGCAATGATCTCTGCCACCGACTCCCGTGTAAACTAGAATAAGCAGCATGTGGGGTCCCACCGTGACATTTTTCTTCTGGACAGCAGTTTATTCTACTTTTATTATAAGTTTTCTTTATATTAAGACAATTTTTTTTACATATTTTATAAAAACTGAAAATAATGTCTGTTTATGCCTGAAGAGATGGGGTAAGCATCAAAAGTGATAATTATTGTAATGTTTAACTTCTCTTTTGTTAAAAAAGATAAAAAAAACAAAAAAAAACAGATAATCTGTAATGATATGAAAATATCAGAAAATTTTAAAATCATATTTTTCAAATTCTAAAAATGTACAAATGTACAAAAATAGTAAATGTCAAATTTAAAAAAAAAAAGAAGTACTAAATAATAAATACCATTTATCTGGGATCTTTCAAAATTAAAGGTACAAAATGATTTAAAAGGGAAGGTCTAAAATAAATTTGATAAGGTTTGGGCTGTTTAATTGGTCAAACAATACAATTTAAATAGACGTTTATTAAAAAGATGTTTTTTAAAGAACAACAACTAAAAGGAGTGAAAAAAATGTAAATGTAAGGGCGACACGCTTGTTTTTTTTGTCATGTAAATAATAAAATCAATAACGTCATTTCCATTTTTTAAAATGCTAAATGTGTCTTCATATTTAATTTCTTTACTTTAGCTTCATTCCATATTTAAATCTGACAGATTTGATGAAACTTGTTTGTAAGTCATGATCTCACCTGGAAAGTAACTGCAGACGTTAAACTTCGCATGATTTTATCTCCTCGGAAACCGACCTGGATCAGCCCGGTGATCGTTATCTGCACCAACACTTAATAGTTTGAAACAACATCTTTATTGTTTGTATGACATACAGTGCAAACTCCACCCAAATGCTTCATCACGGCCGAACCAGAAGCCGTAAAACCAACACACCCCACATCCATCACCTCCATCTGCGTCCCCCCTCTGTGACCCCTTCATCTCTGTGACTGAGGCTCTGTGTGTGAATCGCGGGCTCCGATAAACACACAACAAAGCAGCATTGTGCTGCAGTTTCCTGGTGTGAAAGGCTTCAGGGGCTGTTTGGGTGGCAAGAGATGCAGGGTGGTCAGAGATGGTCAGAGATAAGAGCTGAGAGCTGGACGGTTTAGAGGCAACTCGGCCCAACAGATGGGAGATTGAGACACTTTCAGACCTGATAGGGCGACCGCACTGAGATACAGCTGGCACTGGCACTCGGTAGCGTTTTATCCCCGCTCGGTGGAGGCGGGGCCGAGTGCAATGTTTACACGTTTAAATTCAGCACTCGAATTCGGCACACGGTAGATGGTCACGTAGTTTCATAACAGCAACACGGAAATGCATTTCAGGAATGAAGCGTGAAAGGCTGAGGTGAATGCGTGGTATCGGTGAACCAGATCAGGAGATGTAGAAACAGAATTTTCAAAGGGGGAAAAAGCTTTTTAAAATTTTATTTGGGGGCAAAGTTAAAAAAAATAAGAATTGAGATAATAACAAAGACCTAAAAGAAGATCACCATGAAGTCTACATGAGGGAGGGAACCAGAGAGGGCCTGAAAAGTTGTCAACCTCTACTGTGTGTGTACGGCGGGCTAAAATGTTCCCCTTGCTCGTTGGTGATTTGCTCTCTTGTGATGTCTTTATCCATTTTTAACATGTCAGGATTCTCCCACAGATTCAGCACTTTTGAGTGCCATATCTTCTCCTTGTATGATTTCCCCAGTGATGCTCTATTAGGACTGCCAAGTGGCAAGACTCACCTCATATCCCCATGCTTTTATTTTGAAAGGTTATTTTCTGCTAACCTAACATTGAGTTCATAAAATGTAAAAATAGCTACAATAGCATCATCCATTTGCCATCTTTTGTTCTGAATACTGGGGGTCATTGCCTCGGGGCACATCTCAGAGATTCTGCATGCTCATTGGCTACATGTTATTAGCCAGTCTGCTAGCGACTTAGCAAATAAGATATTTGCTGTTTGATGAAGTTAAACTAATTGATTTACATTTCTGCTTCAACCAAATTAACTGAGTAGAGAGAGACTAAAGTAGCTGCAGCATCTGTACTGAAATCCATCCATGAAGCATGAGTATTATTGGGAAGGAATACACAGTTGTTACGGTCTGATTTGTGTGGTGGCGTTTGGGGTTTCTTACTCCTCTGCGCCACAGTGTTGCAAAACTACACAAAGGCAATTTCAGGAGACTGTGCTAGATCTGTCTGAAGCGTAGTGCTTTGGATTGATTACTTTATTTGATCATCAATAACTCGTGGTTTCTGTCTCTTTCCTGCTCTCTAAGCAAGCTAACCTTTTGTGGGTAATTGCATACAAATGTTTCCTAATGGAGCTGCTTCTGAATATCAAA
>VUQR01022368.1:45232-69099 GCA_015108515.1 Hemichromis elongatus
CGTATCAGATGGCCGCTCCTCCCTTCTGCCGGAGGTTTCTTCCTGTTAAAAGGGAGTTTTTCCTTCCCACTGTTGCCTCCTCATAGGGGGTCATATGATTGTTGGGTTTTTCTCTGTATGTATTATTGTAGGGTCTACCTTACAATGTAAAGTGCCTTGAGGCGACTGTTGTTGTGATTTAGCGCTGTATAAATAAATTGAAATTGAACAGTTTTTAGACCCTAAAGCTGCATCATTTATGCAGTCTGTGATCACAACCAGCTAACAGTCACTCCGAACATTTTACTGCTCAGTATCACAGTTAGCTCCATTAATTGTGCTTCACTGAGCCATCAATTTGCTCAAGGAAAAAAACAACATGGAAACTTCCATCCAAATCTTATAATAGTTTTTAGATAAATCACAAAAGCTAGCTGCTAACCTAGTCTAGCATGAATTCAAATAAGCTAACTGCACAGTCCTCTCTAATTTGGTGCTATACATACATGCATGTGTATATAGAAATTGTACATATCTTTCTTGTGTAAAGCCTGTGTTATTGTTTACACACAACAGAGAGATGTCAAACTGTGTTTCACTGTTCTTGTAACAGTGACAATAAAGAGCTATTCTACTCTATTCTAGTCTACATTTTATACCACTAGCTGATCTGGTCAACATTCAGCTCCATGTTACAATATTTCTCCACCAGTAATTGGAACAACTAATTGCTGTTTCGAAAGTTTGTTTGTTTTTTCACTGTTAATTTAGCTAGTCGCTGATGGCTTTGACAGCAGTAACTCTCACTGTGAAATTGTGCTTAGACTTTTCCCTGAAGGTTTGTTTTATTGGATTACAGTGATATCAGCAGCTTATGCAACAGAGGGAATCTAATGCATGCTCTTTGTAAACAATATTTTATAGAATAGCAGTTTTATTTTCGTGTTTTCTTGTTGTAAATACTCAATTATAAACATTCGGCAGATTTTGTACCGATGCATTGTCCCAGTGTAATCGTTTTAATGCCTAAAATAAAAACAATACGCTCCAATGTTCCCTCTGGACTTTTGTGCAGGCTGGAGAAGCATGTCAACTTGCAGACGTCAATCAAGTGTCAAAATATTTTGCAGGTTTTTATAATGTGCAGTTTTTGGCATGAACAAAAAGCTGAATGAAGACTGTCAGGACATAACAGCAGATGACTGACAGCTAGACTTTGCCCACATATTTCACTCTAGAGCAGATTTTTGGTTCATTCACAAATGCTGGAATATTTTCTCTTCTTGGGTATCGGTGGGAAAAAAAGGTGTGATTGAAAATTAGTTAGACCTTTGATTAAAGTACTGGAACAGCCACTGTGGGACACCGCTTGAAAAGAAAGAGCTAATCAGACCCGCCGGAGCTTTTCTGGTGGAAATGAGTCTCAAACTGCCTGCTAATACTTGTCCTTTCTTTAGCATCTGATCCAAAGGTTGTTTATGTGTTGCACTGTTGATAGCTTGACTGTTGGCGACCAGAGGAGTTCTTAAAGACTCAAAATCCAATATATGTCTTAAAAGTGAGAACCAGTCTTGTTCTTCAGAATAACAGTCAATATATTTTTTGTGACATCACTATCGTGAAAAAGCTAAAAGTAGCTGATTTTGTGACCACCACAGTAGATTGTAAACCAAACAGATGTGATTGAAATGGAGCGCTTTGATTCAAGGGTGTAACAATGATGGGACCCACGCAGTGCTCCGACGCGTTTTTCTTTGCTTTATTTTTGACGTGTTCAGCAGTTCTGTCACGATCATGGGTCTTTTGACTCAGCGTTTTCAGTTTTAGTTTATTTTGATGTTTATGGTTTATGTTCATTCGTTTATTAGATTCCCCTCGTGTTTCCAACCCCTGTGTTAAGTCTCCCTTGTCCTTTATGTGTTTTCATGTCTGCGTGTCTTTAGCTGTCATGTAGTCATGTCTGCTTTCCATTCTGTTTCCTGTTTTATTTTGAAGGTCCGTGTCCTATGTCAGTGTAGTCAGCTTTGCTTCCTTTGTCTCGTTATGTCAGATTAGTGTCAGCTTGTTCTCCATGTGTTTCCACTTCCCCTAATCACCCTTGTGTGTTAGTCTGTGAGTTTCTGTTCATTCCTTGTCAGGTCATCTGTTGCCCACGCCATGTTCTCGATGCCATGGCCCCAGGTTCCATGTCCAGGTTTTTCATGTTGTTTGTTTAGTTCACCCAGTTTAGGTTAATGTTAGTTTTATTTCAGTTTTGCCTTGCCTTTTGTTTTGTACTTCTTTTGCAGCCTTAATAAACGGCTCGTTTTTGTCACACTCAAGTTTTGTTTCGTCCCTTCGCGTGTTGCTCTTGGGTCCACCTCCTCGCTCCATACAGTCAGCCTCGCAGCCAGACTGTGACAAGTTCGCTCATTCCTCAGTTCGTTTCTCAGCTCCCTCCACTGCACACAGTTATAAAAACTGTTTAAGAATTACAATTGTTTAAACCACCTTAAAACGTTTCCTCTGAAGTTTAGAACTTGTGCACGTCACCAGACGTTGTTTCATCTGTGAGTTCCTTTGCTAGAACTTTTGTGTTTCCACCTTTAGTTGCTGCATGTTTGTTGGCGTGTCTGTTTTGTATTCAGCATGCTCTGTCGGGTTGAGGGCAGGCGATGGACTTGAACACTGAAGAATATCCCTTTCTTTACCCTAAAAAAACTCTTTTTGGTGTTGCTGATCTGTTTGTCTTAACAAGTCCCCACGTTGTTGATTCAGTCACTTTTAAAGTTTTTGGGTTAGGCTCTCTGATTGGTTTATTTGGGTTTTTCAGCCTAACGATGGCCTCCCTCACTCACACTTACATCTCTTTGGGACTCAAATTGCATTACAAATATAAAAAATAGCTATATAATAAAAATTAAAACCTTTGAATCAACTTCAGATATTATTTCTGCTTTGTTTCCTATGAAATATCGAAGGTGCAGAAATCAACTTGCAACGAAACTGCTTGTCAGTCAATTGTCTTTAATAATGTTTGAAGCTCTGAAAATGAGGCCTTTGTGAAAAATGTCTGCAAACCGTTCATGCAAACATTTGTGACTTTGTCCCAAACATTCTGAAAGGCACAGTATTAATCGCATCCTGCATTTGTCCTTCTTCTGCAGGCGTGATTGTTGAAGACCACTGGTTGGCCGACACCAAGAAAAAGAAGCTGGAGAAGACCAAGAGCCACTTGTTTATCGGAGCCGCCATCGATGGAAAGTCGGAATATTTCCCCACGCTGTCCAGCAGGAAGCTGGTGGTTGATGAGGAGAGCGTCGATATGTTCTCTCTGGTTTACCAGGATGAGTTCGTCTCCTCGCAGATCAAGATCCCGTCCGACACCCTGTCACTCTACCCCGCCTTCGACATCTACTACGTCTACGGCTTCTCCAGTCGCACGTACGTGTACTTCCTGACGCTGCAGCTGGACACACAGCTGACTCAGATGGATGCCGGAGGAGAGAACTTCTTCACGTCTAAGATAGTGAGGATGTGTTCTAATGACACCGAGTTCTACTCATATGTGGAGTTTCCTCTGGGCTGCACAAAAGATGGCATAGAGTACCGATTGGTCCAGGCCGCCTACAAGCAAAAACCCGGGCGGCGGCTGGCACAAGCGCTTGGCCTTTCTGAAAACGACGACATCCTGTTTGTTGTCTTCTCACAGGTAGGTGGCGCTTTTCTGACCGTATGATTTTATTCTGAGCTTGAACTTTCTTTCAGTTTTTGTTTTACTTTCTGAGTTTTTTACTTTTTTTATTGAAGGGTGCCTTGCTCAGAGGCCTGTCCGGGATTTAAACCTGTAAATATTCTTTTTTAAGTAATTAATTTCTTTTGTGGATTCTCAGGGTCAGAAGAACCGCTCCAACCCACCAAGAGAGACGGTCCTCTGTCTGTTCACCCTCCATGACATCAACCTGGCCATGAGAGAAAGGATCCGCTCCTGTTACCGTGGAGAGGGACGGCTCTCGTTACCGTGGTTACTGAACAAAGAGCTGCCCTGCATCCACACTGTAAGTTGCACCACAAGCCTTGAAACTTGACTTGGACTGGGCCTCTAAGGTCTGACGATATTTGGATAAGAACATGTGCTACCTGTAGGGAGGGAAAAGAAATGTTAGGAACAGAAGTTTTCAGTTTTTGATTAATAAATGACACCACTGGCTACATCGTAAAATATTGGCAAACTTATCCGAGTTATAATAGTAAACACATAAGCTGATGGGCTCCCGACTGACCCGCTGCAGGCAGGAGACTAGTCCTGAAGATTGTTGTTTGGACTTGCTCTCTCCAGGCTTTAGAGATGACCTTGATTTTGTTGCTAAAGGTAACACATGTCTTGGACTTCTTAAACAGCTCTGCAGTATAAGCTGGTCCAATATCAGGATTGGGTGTTTTCAAAAGCCACATTTTCCAAATTTCTGTTGAAGCCAACACATCCAAGTGTAAGAGGAAATTTTTAATTAGATTGTTAAAAAAAAAAAGATCCTGACCATTTCCTCTTGCATGTTTAGCAGGAAAATAAAGAAAAGGAGAGAAATCTCTTTGCCGTCTTTTGCTTCTTCCTTTGTTTCGGTCTCTTTGTGCAAACTACATCATCTGGCCAGAGGCTGCCCTAAGGCTGCAACACACGCAGCCATGTTTCTGTCACTTCAGAGGACATTACGTTGACTTGCGCTGGTTTCCTGGAGACTTGCTCCAACCTTGAGTCTTCACACTTAGATTTTATTATTAAATTGAACGTTTTTGTCCCCAGAAGGCACCGAGGTTCACAGACTGTGACAGGTTCTTGTCCCCACACTACAGATGAGTTTGAATACACTTTATTTGTTCAAATGGATAAAAGACGGGAAATAGTGTGAACTTGAAAAAATGCAGGAAAAACAAGCCAGAGCGAACAGAAGGAAGAGCTCTCCCTCCCTCTCAGTGTCTGCAGTGGGGTTATTTCAGGTCGGGGGTAGATGATGTTCTTATTCATGGCGGTAATGGCCTGCAGTGGTAACCATGGCAACCAGGCAGGGAAACCCGCCAGGAGACGAGTTCTGAGCCGGGCCTGGGTTTTGGAAAAGGAGGGGTGGAATGGGGTTGGAGTTGCCCACGGCAACCAACCAAGCAACCAAGCAACCAATCACAGCCAATCAGCCACACGCTGATGAAAGTGATGAAATATAAGTTAATGACCCATGCTACTGTGTGTGTGTGTGTGCGCGTGTGTGTGTGTTTTCAGGGTAAAGTGAAAGGAGAAGGGGGGAAAAGGCAGGGCCTTTGTCCCTCCTCTGACCTCCTTCTTTTGTCAAAAACAGCAGGAAGTGTGTGTGAACGCCAGTGTGTGTGTGCGAATGGATGTTCCAATGAGATGTGACATCGGGATAGTCTCAGTTTGTGTGTGTGTGGGGTGGGGGTGGGGTGATATTTTTGTGTGAGTGCTTTAATCTCGTTTTTCATTAAGTGTCAGCAGCAGGTTTCCTGTCTGCACAACACGTTACCACCTCTGCTCCGTGTGTGTGCATCTGTGTGTTTCTAGCTTTGAGTAGATGGTTTTGGTTTTTGGTTTTTTAGTTTGAAACGCTCATTCTGAGGAAATCTTATCAAGACCTCACTCAGCTCCAAATGACTGTTTGATGGCTCACTCAGTCAGCAGCATCCATTATGCCGATGTGGGGCGTGTCAGATGCAGACAGACCAAGGTGTGTGTCGTATCATCGGGGCTTTTTCTCCCCACAGTGTCTCATTCTAACGTTTAAACTTTTGAGCACCCTCACAGAATGCTGCGGAAACAGAAAACATTATAAACTTTGAATATAAACACTATAGTTTCATAGCTTTATATACCAGGAAGCAAAACCAGTGAGCTCTAAACCTTATCATTTAAAAAAAACCTCAGGCCTGAGAGCAAAGAGATCAGAAGTATTCAGAAGGGGCCATTGGGTAAATTGGACGACTGTGGCTCAGGACCTGGAGACGCTCGTCTGCTAATTGGACGATCAGTGGTTCGATTCCCGGCTTCTCTGACTCTCATACTGAAGAAACTTTGGGCAAGATGGTGAACCCCAAGTTGCCCCTGATGCTTCCATCAGAGAAAGACAAAAACAAAAGGGCACATGAATGTGTGTAAATGGGTAGTAAAAACACCTTGAATGCTCAAATTGAGTGGAAAAGTACTATAAAAGCGCCGGTTCACCTGCTCTGTGGGTTTAAACCTGTAGGAGTAAACGATAACACCTGAGCTAACAAAGAATTTTAAAAGACTTGCATTTTCTCTCAGTTAATTTTGAAGCAGTCGTGGCAGCGGTGGGACAGACGTGCCTCTTCTAATGAATGAATTAAATCTGTTGTGCGAACTTGATGACTCACGTGATTTCCTCATCCTGTGCATGAACTCCAATTCCACTATTTCAGGCCGCAGCTGTCGGTGTTAGTCCGGTACCAGCTGCAGCTGATCACTGTGGAGTTAAAGTTTCATTGGCAGATAAACATGCAAACTCCCACCAGAAGAGCCATGCCCGGGTTTTAACCCAGGACTCTGCTGTTGTGAGGCAACATTGCTAATCGCTGAAACAGCCCACTGCTCTACAGTCGATCGCTTATTTATCTCAGAAGGTAAATAAATCTTAAAGTATGCTCGCGCATTTCTCGAGCAAAGTAAATGTGCAGGAAACAGACCCGAGACCTCAGAGGTAGCACTGCTCAGCTTTCAAGGCCTGCAGGCTTTAAGGTGAGCAACCAGGCGTATAGCAGGACGTGAACCTGTCCAGGGACCATTTAATATTTCATTTAATGTAACTGAAGAGACTCAAACTATCTTTAATGTTACACAGAGTTGGCTGAAGCATTTGGACAGTTAAGTATGCTGTTTATATGGCATCATGTCCATTCTGGGTATTTAATAAGTGAGTTTATTTAAAAATAAATGTTGTTTCTTAGTTTTACCTGTTTCTTTATTAACCAGCTGAGTATCTCTGTTCAGACTTGGACTAAGTCTGTTTTGTGTCGGCATCACACAGGTTTCAGCTGAAAACATTAAACAGTGAATAGAACCCAGACATCTTTTAAGTGAATCAACAATAGCTGACAGGTCGCACGACAGAAGATGTTTGATAGTCAGATGTTGCTGTGTGAAAGAGAATTTTAGCCCGAAGTCATCTTTGTAAAGGATGATTTGGACAAACTGAGAGCTGAAGGTGTCACGAGGGATTTATGATCGCGAGGGAAACTTTTTATCTAATCAAACCAACCTGAAACCATCCTGACTGGTATTCCCAGGAGTGAAACTTTAAGATGTAAAAAGTATTTATCTCCATTTTTTTGTTGTGCCAGTGCAGTCTTGGCTCGATCATTTGAGTTTCAGAGTTTCCACCCTGTACGGTCGCTGTGATGCATCAAGGCCTTAACCCGCTAATGACAGGGTGTTAGCTACCCTCTGAGTGTATGTGGACCCTGTAATAACTCGTCTCCGCCCTGTTCCATACTCTCTGCCCTGTGGGCAACATACAGAAGCATGGAGCGCTTTTGCTCTATAACCCTTTGTCCTCCAACACGCGCCCCACGTCTTTTAGTTGCCTTTCCTTACGTTTGTACTTAAAGTTTAATGTAATCTATCAGCATGTTACAGTTTCATACAAACAAGATGTTTGTTTGTTCACCTGATAATATTCACTGGAGGACAGTGACTGGTTTAGAGTTGGGGTTTGGTTTTATCCCTTCTACGTCGAAGTTTGAGGTGCCTGGTTTAATCTAATGGAAATCTTAAAACAGAACTGAGTGTCAGAGACTTTATTTGAACGTTAACATCTATTTTCTGGAGCTGTGCTTGTTAAGTATGCGGCTAAAATGCAACCTAACCCCCAGTAAGTGATTCACTCATCATGGAACTCTCCGTTGCTGTCTTGTGCTTTTTAAAGCCACCGCCAGGGCTGAGCAGTCATTACCTGTGTGGGCCGTGACATCCACGTGGTCCTGCAGACCTCTATGAAAACACGTGTGTGCCGTGCATGAATAATCACGATGGGAAGATTAGAAGTTAAAATGGTAAACAAAGCAGCCACATGGGGTTTTTGTACATAAGCATTTATATTCATCTTTTAAATGACTTTTGAACGTCTGAACAAAGGAAACAGCATTAAATATCCTATCTAAATACCAAAACACCAAAGTGTGCATCTCTACTTTATCTTCTGGGCGACTCGTTCTGTATTTCTTGCTCTCAAGCTGCTTTAACTTTAGTTAAGGGGCCACATCGCGTGCTATTGTAGTGAGCCGATACTGTTCCTTTGCCTAATGGACTGAAGGCGGGCACGGATCAATGATGCTGGTATTAGGTGGCTTTGGAAGGCGGCAGCTTCGCCTTATTTTTCATCTGAAGCTGAGCGACCTCGCTTCCTGTGATATTTTCTAACAATTTCACATTTTCCCTCTGGTCCTCAGCCGAAGCAGATCGGAGATGATTTCTGCGGTTTGGTACTGAACCAGCCGCTCGGAGGCCTGAGGGTGATCGAGGGACAGCCGCTGTACGAGGACCGGACCGAGGGCATGGGCGCCGTGGCCGCGTACACCTACGGGGAGCACACGGTGGTGTTCGTGGGAACCCGGAGTGGACAGCTGAAGAAGGTAGGAGGAAAGAATGGATGATTAGTCTACCGAGCAGGAAAAGCTGTTGTGAATATGTTTGCGCTCCTGTTCAAGTTGGGTACTCTGTGGGAAAGGAAGGAAGTCAGGGAAGGGAATTAAGAGACACAGGACAGAATGACAGGAAAGGAATACTGGTGGACTGTTTGAGGGCTTTTGTTTCCTCTGCTGAGAGAAAAGGGCTGCATTAATGTTTTAAGATTGCTTTTGGGGCTTTGATTGCTTTCTAGAGTTTCTATTTAAGGAGGTTAGGAGGAAAGATAGAGAGACAATTGTCTTATTCATGTTTTAAATCACTTGAGGCTCTTTTAGTTCTTTGGTTCGGATAAAAGGAAGAGATTGAAGTTCACCTGTTTGATTGCAGTCCATCTTGAAACAATCAAGGTGTTTGTTCTCCATTTATAAGGGGTTTTGATAAAGCACTCAGCTTTCTTTGTCACTCGGATGGAGCCTTGTGATGTTATCAGCCATCAGTGTGACTCTCACCTGTGAATCATTTGTTTGTTCGCCGTCGAATGTCAAACTCGGGTGTGTCAGAGGTGTGTAGCTGTGAAGCTGTAGGATGGTTGCAAGGCAGCGTTTATAGAAGTGAGTCCTCACGCTGCGTTATTACCAAGCCTCAGTTCATCAGCACGGAAAGTAATTTCAGCTCTCGCATAACAGTTATTGCAAAGCTCTGAAAACAGTGTGAGAGTGCATTTATACAGGAATGTCTTCAGTTTTATTCTGTTCATTTCATCAAATGTCTTTTCAGAAGCTGCCTGATGAGGCTTTAGTGCAAATGTTTATTGAGATGCGTGCGTGTCTGTTGAGTCGACTGCTTTCAAGAAACGCCGTGTTTCTGTTCTCATTTTGTTCTCTTACTCCTGAAAACCTGATAAATAAACCTAATACAGCAATGATTAAAAAGGCAAAAACCAGAACAAAGGCAAAAAACTTTCCAGTACTTTTATGTTTATGTTCTGTCTTCAAATACGTCTCCAAACAATGTAAAAAAAAAATCCGGCAAACGTCTGCGCTGCGAGTGGAAAACCTGTGCTCGCTGCAGCTGCACACACCACGTGTCTTCTTTGTTCTTCCTCTTTTCTGCCTCCCAAAAGTGATTCGGAAACATCACACGCTATCTTCCATTTTCTATTGAGTTTGATATTTGTAATAAACTCATTCCCGATAATAAGTTCGTAGCTCCAAGAGAGGAAAATCCACCAGAAAAACATTTGTAATGGTCTGAAAGCTGATGGCTACAGTAGTGACTAAGTTTTAGTTTTATTTGTGAAGCTGTAAAAGGTTGTGTGGAACCTGTTGGCACGCTGCAGACTGAATGTTCAAATATCGATCACGTGTGAATGAACCGTCAGTGTGAGTCTGAGGAAGCTTTGTCGTCAGGTCTTTACTGTATCTAAGATCTGAGTTCAGGTTTTGGAATCGATATCAAGATTTTTCACACCTTAATAAACAATATTCACGTGTATCCAGATAGACAGGGGTTATTCCGCCTTTAACAGGGACTCCATAATAATAATAACCATATTAATACCCATAGGCAACAGGTATCTGATAAATATTTCATTTCTTTTACATATTCTCCGCTGCTTATGAAACTCATCCTCGGTCACACCTCCATATGTGCCAGCCTGCTCTCTGCAGCCTGTGGCGCCGCTGTTATTATTGTTATCTGGAGCTGAAAATAAGCTGAACGCTGTTTTGATTTCATAACGCAGCAAACACAATCTGCTCATTTCCAGGGTTTTTATTCTCAGGCAGGAGAGATAAACAGCACGGAGACAGGAAGCAGGACTGATGCAGGATTAAAGCAAATGTGAGCGGTGACAGTTCAGGACGGGGCCGGTGTCTCCGCACAGATGCTCTCAGCCTTGTTGAAGTTGTAAAGTTGTCTCGGCGGTGTCGGACAACCTCACAGAAAGCTGCAGAGACGCTCAGACTGTCTGCTGCTGTCAGAAAAATGCCCCACTTAGCTGCACAAGATGTCTGTTTTCTGTCTCCTTCAGGGCTCGGCAGTCGGTTAAAGACTCGCCGTTTCCCACAGCACAAACTCTGTCCTCTCTGGAGGATTTAAGACTTCGCTGAGCTGCAGAAAGCTTCCCTACACTCTGTGGGTAAAACTAACAACCTAAACCAAGTGAATAGGGCAGGACAGACGTGTAAAGTGGACCGTAAGCTTGACTGCGCTCTGACATTGTTGACTCCAGTGCAAAATTTCGTCCAGTAAGGCACAAGTTTGAATTTACAAGTCTCAGACTGAAGTGCGTCTGGCAAAGAGCGTCGCTGAGCACAGTGGTTATTTTAGAAAAGGAAAAGAAGTCCAAAAACTTTAGGTGATCTTGGAGATGTTAAAGATGTTGACGTTCTAGAAGTTTGTTATGAGCAAGAACCTACAAGAGCCCAGGTTCTCCAGGGTCTTTTTAGGGTGCTAAAATATTTCCAGGCATCTTTTGAGATACCTTTGCCTTTAGGACTTTATTCTTTCAGGACTTTGAGATGGTTAAGCATGTATCAAATCATGTGTGAAATGATCCGTCCTACAAAGAAATACCTTACTAGACTGATAAATGACCTGTGTGTGTTTGACCAGTTAAGCCACCGCAAAAACGGTCTCTAAAAGCTTTCGTTGGTTACTGGGAGATTTATTTTCAAGGAAGGACCCTTTAAGAGTTCCTACTAAAATTCTCAGGAGCCAGGAACTCAAAGGATGCCCTGGTAATCCTGGTAATCGGGGTGGATGTTCTAGAGATTGTTTTTGGGACCTGGGAAGAGCAGCTAACTTAAGTTCTTTAGGTTTCTGTTGTTGATAAGTTGTTAAGGGTCTTTCAGATGCTTAGAATCATCATTTAAGATGTTTAGAAGAACTTTTAGACATTTAGATGGTTTCACATCTGGGAAAATGATATGTCATCTTCAGAGATCATTTGGTAGTTGGCAGTTGGACTTGACATCTCCCTCAGAAAATCCCTCTCTACTTCTCCCCTGGATGACCTGCTGGTGCTGACACTAGAACTCATTTTACAGATTTCCACAAAAAAAAAACAGGACTCGTGCCAGCGATAAAAGGCTGGCATCAATGCAACGCCATAAAATTGTTCCGCCCACCATTGGAGCCACTGTCAGGGGCTTGGTAGTGGTTAACTCAAGAAATTAACCAATGATGGACAAATGCAGCCCACGCATTTTCTGATTTTCTTCCCAGAAGAGAAATTACCCGACTTCTGGTAGTAATGCTATATAATAAACCCTCCTCAAACCTCTCAAACATGGGCTGACTCACAAAGGCAGAACTGGTTCAGTATTGGGCTTTTGACGCCCTTTTGTAAGGTCTTAAAGGTAGTTTTCCTGTAAGCAAGTTATGGGCTAGTTTGTGTGGTTGAACTCTTGTGGGTCATTAGATGAGCTAGCACAGTAATTAAGTTGTATAGTAGTTGCTCGAGAACCTTGTTACAGCCCCCATTTGGTGTTTTGATAATAGTAGAAAGTGCTAAGTCTTTAGTTATCCGTGTGATTACCATAAATCTCCTAAAGCATCTTCTCCAGAATCAGAAGGACCATTTAAACCACTGCAAAGATGCTTAACGTGTCCTCAGCAACAACAACGAGCACCGAAAGGAATTGGTCTTTGTCTTCATGGACCACTAAATCCTCCAGAAGGAGCTCCGTAACGCCCTTAATGGCAACTAGAAGCACCTAAAGGAGCTCTAAAGGATCTCCACTGGATTTCTGTTAGTACAGAAATCAAATTTAAATCAAGCAAAAAGACTCTTACACGTTACGGTCCCAACCATCTCTCCAAAAGGAAAAATATTTCATACAGTGCAATCACCAGTATCTATAGGACTTTCAATTTAAATTGAAGGCATTTGGTTTCATCCTTTTCATGCATTTTAAAGTTCAAAATAATAAATGAATTCACCAGTAATTTTGCCCTTTCGACTTTTTGGTTGAATAAATGCAAAGCTTCTCCATACATCGTCCTCTTCACGATGGGCACATTAATCCACATCATCAGCAGTCATTAAAATTAAAAGATGCATTAAAACCCTCTTCTGCTCCCACATTTGACCACACAATCATCTCCATTTTCCAGCCTGCCAACGATGAATTTTAATTGCCTGAACACTAAAAACGGAGGATGGGTGATGTGAATGAATCCTCTTGGCGTTCACCCCGCTCACCTCTCCTCCCACACAGCTGCCGCTTTAATATTCATTCACGTAGGGAGATATTTCTCTGAAAGCTGACCTCTGAGAGCGACGGATAGAGGGAGGAACCGAGGCAGAGAGGGAGGAATGGCCGGGGGTGTAGTCAGTACAGTGAACAGCTTGGTGAAAATCACTGGGTTTGGTTTTAGATGTTGGGCTCTGTGTGGCTTGGAGTTGGCAGAGAACTCTTGTTTCTATGTTTAGTGGAACTTCCTCCCCCTCCTCCTCCTCCTCCTCCTCCTCCTCAACTCTCTGAGCTGCTGGCATCCAACAAAAGCTCTCCACTGCTTCAACGCCCAACAAGACGATAAGAAATGGACCCAAATCCAGTCTGGCCGGGGGCTTTTCCCTCGCTTTCCCTTTTAAGCCTGTTAAATTCAAAGTGATGTTTTTCTAAAAAAAATCTATAAGTTTATGGATTGATTTTCATTTTATGCCAGTCATTGGGTTTGACAATTTCTATTAAGAAAAGTAATGGTCTTATTAGTCAGTTAATCAGCAGTTTCCTCACATTTGAAATCTTTCATTTAATGCTCAATCGCAGCTTCCTCATTTGAAGCGGCCAATCGTTTCAAATGAGGACGGTGTTTCCGTAAACATGAATTACTTTCTCTTTTTTTGCACTGTAATGGGGGTTATTTAAAGCACGTAGCATTTTTAGCATGTTGCCATAACATGTCTGTTATCACATGCAAACAAGTCGTTGATAATTCTGAGAGCTGCGTTTGTATCATATAACTCTTTGTTATCCTAAATGAGCAACTTGGTTCACATGGAAATGCTTTGGTCAGCATCTGCACCATTTTGAAACCATTTGCTACAGGTAGTGGAGTTAAATGTGTGTAACCCTTTTGGGGTCAAATCTTAGCCTGGTGCGACTCTGTGAATCGCTTTGGTTGACTATCCACTGAGCGTTAAAATCTGGTGCGCTAACATCATATGAATTTGAATCTCTAAACTTGTGGAGCCATTCTTCTGATGGTCAGCATAAGGGTTCAGGTTGCAGAAAGAGGTCAGATCATAAAGATTCAGAAGCTGAAGAGGTCACTATTCTGCGATCGACTACTTGCTGCTGAATTGGCCCGTCGAGCCATCCTCTCAGTCGAAAATGGTCACTTCTCCCTCCGAAAGGCTAAAAGCAGCAGTGAAAATGCCAAACGTGGTACATCTTTGGCGCTGCTCAGGAAACTATAGCGTTGGCTCACTTTCAGATGAAACTGAATCTTAATGGCGTTATTGATGTAGAGTATAAATTGCCTTGTTTGCAGCTGCAGGTGTCCTATCAGCATTTTCTGATGCCTCGTTTTGTAATTATGGACAATAATAATATGAAGACTTCTGAAAGAGCCGTTTGAATAAAAGCACTTACTGTGCCGAGCTCCATTGTTCTGGTTTGACAGGGGTCTCATTTCTGTTTTTTTTTATTTACAGCATCCGAACCAACCCCACTCTAACTCACCATCATACCGTTCATTAATGTGTTGCTGGACTCCTTCTGACCAACTGGTTTCATGCCAGGACTTGTCCATGTCTTCGTCTCCACAAAGCATTCCAGAGGTTCCCAACTGGGCTGATCTGATTGGCTGTTGCTGGGACGGGAGCTCAGACTCTTAATCAATTGAATTAAGGGTGAATTGGTAATTTGGCGAGAGACTGAAAGGAGATACACAGAGACCACAAACCTACAACTCAGTAGCTGTTAGAAAAGTCGAGGTCAGTGTGATTTTAAATGTCAGAGCAGCAGCCTCCAGAACTCTTTGTTCATCTTTTATCACAACTCTGCAATTAAAATCTAATCATCTTGGACTGAAACAGATCTTTGGAGCAGATCCCAGAGGCAAACATGACCTTTCAGTCATCATACTCACCAGATGGACGGACAGACAGTGAAACACAAGCCTTAAAGCTGATTAGCGTTGATTAAAAGTTGCTTTTCTACTCATGTCTTCAAGTCGTTTGGTCCTAGTCACAGCCACTTGTATTTTCTGTTTGGTGGCTCTGCTAGTAGACAGAAAGATTGATTCAGACATGCACTAATTTCTATGTAGCTTTGCTGTATTTACTGGTAACTGTATAGACTTTCTGAGCACATTTCTGAATGCCAGTACAAGAGGATTTATTAGTCCTTGTAAACAGCTGCCATTACATGGAAACTGTAGGCATTTTTGTCAGTTTCTCAAAGGAGGTTAAACTGGACACTGTTCACGTAGGCGCATGCCTCTGATGTTTGACCTTCTTAGAACAAAAGTCCCGTCCTCAGTGGAGTAACTGAGATAAAAAGAAAATCTGTCTGTCCAAAAGGGTTTAGCTTCACCTTTTTTGTAAACTAAACATATTTGGTGACTGAACATCAGCGTAGAGCTAATAATTCAAAGCGAGAAAGTGCTTAAACCTGCATTTTTTCCCCTAATGGCCAGCAGGGGGCGACTTGCCTGGTTACAAAAGTGTGACGTCACAGCGATAATATCGGTCTTTTACGTACAGTATGTGGTTCACACACTAAGAACAAACCCAAATCTCCTGCTTAACCTGTGTGTTGACCTCTCTCTGCCTGATTAGAATAATAATAATGAACTCATTCTTCAGCTGTTTTCACTCAGGCTCTGCACATCTTGGACGGCACGAAGCTGCAAATTGAGTGTTCACTAGTTTCGTGCATTGACAAATGGCGAATACAAAGGCGAGCATTCGTCCCTAAAGTATTTTGACACGGTCAAACTGCAACCTGCTCTCTGTAGTCTGCCAGTCTGCTCTTTCACTAAAAAGTCTCCGGGTCGGTCGCTGTAGCCACTTCATAACTCTCCCTGAAGAAATAGCTGCTATTATGCCACAAAATTCCTAATTAAAAGGATCTATTTTCCTCACTCTTGTTATTATCTGCTTTCAAATGAAACTGAAACTGGAAGCGACGCCTTCAATAGCCTCCGTGTTTGACTCGGTATGACAGCGTGCTGTGTGCGATATTGCATTGTCCCTTTTGGGCATTCAGTCACTGCCTAAACTGTGATGAGCTCACACTGAAATCTGATATTGGCCACATTTAAGAAATAATAATATGTACCACCAGAAGACAAGGGCCAGGTTGTGCAGTGTACCAGAGGGGGAACTAAAAGAGCCTCACACAGGCAAGGAAGAGCATTCAAACATGAAAAACACAGCAAAGTATGTTGCATTCATGGAAGAAAAGCATGCATCTAGGAATATGCCAGACTATTATGGGGAGGAGATAGTTTTTCCTAAAATTTCAAACTGTTGCTTTAGGATTAAATTAGCAGGGAGTAATAAACCTTAGTTTGTGCAGAGCTGACCGCAGAGCGTCTGTCAGCCCTCCTGATGGTCTCCACTGAGACTCTGCGCTATGACAGAAGGGAAAATACGTTGTAACTCAAACTCTGTGGACTTTATCTCTGCCTGTCAGACTCTTTTATCCTCCTCCTTCTTCTTTTCCTACTCTCTGCTGTCCAGGAGTTTGTCATCGCTCCAGTCTCTCTAAGTCCTGTTTTAACTTGCATATCGCCACATTTTCTTCCATCATTCTAAACATTATGTTTCTTGCTGTTACCATCAGACTGCTGGCGGTTTCATTTCATTTCTAAAGCAGCAAAATATTTAAGAAACCAGTGCTGTCAAGCTGTAAATATCATCCAGCATTAATGGTGCTTCATGCACGCCCGCCGTGCTGCATGCACTAATGTAGCCCAACACTATCGTTGATGCTGGCTCATGAATTGTGTGCTGATGAGAAGCCGGGATGGTTCCTCTGTTTCGGAGCTCGGTGAACACAGACTCTGGGATGTCCACGAGGAATTTCACATCTTGTTCGGTCAGACCAGACCGCTTTGCCTCGGTCCATCATAAATGAGCTCGGGCCCAGAGAAGACAGATGTGCTCTTGAGCCCATGCGGTGATTTCATGTCTGTTTTTGATGCAGTGCCTGAGAGTTTTTGAGAGCCAGAAGATCACAGCCACACAAAATGCTTTTCAGCCTCGTCTGTCCTGTGCGGCTTTGGCCAGTATTAAAACCATAGGTACTAGCTGAGAGTCTTCCTTTTCTCCAATCCTGTTGAAGTGTCCACACCGTCTTTACTTCTGAAAGCCTCTCTGGGAGATTTCTGTTACTAATTAGCCTAATTGATTATAAAATGTTCCACCAGGCACCTTTTTGATTCTGTCCCAGCTTTTGAAGCATGTTGTTGCCATCAAATTTAAAACGTGCATATATCTTTGCTGATTGTGTTCCTTTTATTTACAGATAACACGTAGTAGCCGATAGCCTGTATAGAGTACGTAGCCCCGTGGCGACGTAGCGCTGGCTATCTTTAGGTATAAAAGCCTGTTATCTACTAGAAGAACATTTCTCCTTCGTCTCGCTTTCTTGGAGTAATCATCGATGTCATCTGATGTTTTTTCTTCTTCTTTGTGTTGACAAGACCTTTCAAAGTTCTCCGATGTGCCAGTTTCTCATCTTTACCTTTGTAAGATATGAAGCTCACAGGTGATGGCGCGACAAGAGAGAGAACCTAGTTCCCCGAGTTCGTCCTTAAGGCAGCACTTCTCCCCAGACTCAGTCTAAAACTTAGTGAGCCGTCAACTGCTGGTTATCGGTTACATCCAAATCAGCTGTTTTCACCAAATGTTTGGGTTGTTAATCAGGTTTGCAGTCGATTTAGCCATAAACAATAATACAACATAAACCTGTAATGGCTGGTTTATTAAACATTTCTTTTGATCGGTGCTTTTGGTGCTTTTATATTGTTTGTTTTTTTTAAATTTTTAATCTTGACTATAAACACCTGACTGAATGTCACAAGACATAATTGATAATCAGCTGCAGCTTCGCTTTTAACAAATACGAGAAGACGCCCCAAATTTGAAGATTTCTTTGTCTCCGGAGAACCGGTGTGCTGCTTTCTTTGTTCATCGCTGCGAGCTGATGATTTGTTTTATGAGCTTTTGAACTTTTTTGGCAGAGGAGATGACGTGTTGTCTGTAAAACAATCACTGCAATCAATGAAAATCATCGGTTAGAACCCTAACCTTAACCCTGACTGTTGAGCAGGTTGACTTGTTTTCCTTTTTTCCCATAGAAACCAGTGGCTGCCTGGAGGAAGCGAAGTCTGAGTATGAGGCTGTAAATGTTGGATTCAGAGCTGGTATTTAAAAGCTGAACTCATTCGATTCAGGCAGGTTTCACTGTGAAGCTTCCAGTGAGGTGTCAGGCTGCCAGCGACAGTCAGAGCTGATGTGATTATGTTGTTAGAGAAGGCCGACTGGGCCCGAGTCCCAGCAACACAATCAGCCTGCTGCCGGCCTTGATGGAAAAACACTGAAGCAAAAAAGATACCACCTTAACCAGTCTCAGGAAATACCACCTTAATCTGAATACTCAGTGGGATTGGATTTTTTTGTTTTTGTTTTTCTAAACAAATCAACTTTACTCTGAATTTTCAGATATTTAGGTCAAGGTTTAAATCGCCTGTAACAGTTTTCCTGTGAGTTTAACCCGCCTGGGCAGTGCTTCCCCCTGGTGTTTAGGAAAGGAATACTTAATATTTATTATTAATTATAATTTAATTACTGAGTCAGATATTTGGTGTGATTTTATATCAAACTTGTGATTGATGCATAATCAGACAATCAGAGTAGAAAAAGAGCCTTTGATGTGTCTCTGCAGCTTCACTGCAGAGATTGATGCTTTTATTTTGCAATACACAGCTGTTAGAAAAACATTTCTGATACGTCTGGATACGATTCCAGAAAACTGGACAGTTTGGAAAAACTTGTTTTGTGTTTCCCCGTTGCTCCCACTTTGTCGATGCCCATCCTCTAAATCCACCTCTTATAATCTTTGGCAAGTCAAAAGATACAAATATGTACCCGTTACCTGTACCAGCCCTCATTTTCCTCACAAACCCTGACATGAATACATTTCCTGTGGGATCAGAGGTCGCTGCTTATAGTGGGGGAGGGTGTTAAACACATTATTGGACTGGTTTCAAACACTTTTGTCCTTATTTTTGACCCAAAAAGATGTGAAAACAGAGCCCGGGTTTAAAAATACACCACAGTACGCTCTTAAAGTCCTGCTGAGCAGTCTTGTTAGCTGCATTCGGCTAAGACTTCATTGTCACTGCAGGGAGTTTGGCTACCAGCTGCGTCTTAATTGCACAGGTTAAAGGTGCCCCTGTTTAAGCTGTCAGTCTGTACATACCTGTGTCAGGGAGGCTTTTTAGTCTTCCTAGCAAAGTCATTTTTTTATACATGGCCTCTTGTATTCTTACTGAAATTGATTCTTTGGGTTATTTTTACCCCATTTCCCATTCAGAACCTCCTTTATGTCCTCATGTAAAACAAAATGCAGCATAAATAATGGACCCAGTGTGAGTCTGGGTCCACTTGGTTCATTTGGTTAGCTTTATAAGAGCCATTTGGCTTTAATGCAAAGTTGCCGATGTGGACTCGGCCTTTGTTTTTTAAAGCTCTTCCTCTCCCCAGACAAGCTGCTGCACATGAAAGCATTTTGATGGACTTGTGTAAACTTATGCATTTCCAACCTGGGAAGCTTTTTACCCTGATGCACAGGAAGATTTATGTGAATTTCATCAGGTGCTCTGAGCGGAAACCCACTGAATTAAGTTTGTGGATTATCCACTGAAATCCTCTTGGTTCTGCAGACTCTGCTGTCATCCTGCCCAGTGAGCAGCTGGGCAGCAGCACTGTGGCTGCACTGCTTATGTCCTGTTTTTGTTTTTTTTGTTTTTTTTAACCTCTCTCTAAGAATCTGAAGCAGGGTGGAGCTGCAGTGTAAGAAAAAGGTTTGTGAAGCAGTGGTTTTTATCTCGATTTAGCTCCATATGAACACACACTGGGGCTTCAGGTTTCAGGTCAACATCCACTTCCTGTCAGGTCCACGTTTGGATTCAGACCACCACGGTCGGGACTGCTTTTAACTCCTTTCTACTGTAGCTTTTTAGAGACGGCATTAAGTGCTGCATGTTGGCTGAACAAAAAACATGAGCAATTAAAATGAAAACAATAAATGGAAATTCATCCAGCCTGAGATGTTATAACAAAGTTAAAACGCATTAAAATATTTGTATTTTTTTCCCTCTGATGGAAACACACCTGCTCCTGGCCTTTCATTCACATCAGTTCATTTTTTTCATTTAGCACCAGGTCGATGTGTCATGTCAGGAGAAGGAGGAGAAGGTCTTTGACGTATTTAAAAAATATACCAATATTGCTTAAGTCGATTAACCATTCAGCCAAAGCACCCACAAGTCTAAACTTTGGACAATATGAGTCACGCTGACGTTGTCAAGAGTAGCAGGAAATCCGTTGATGTTCACTCCTGGAAATGCTGTAAACAAGTTTGCTTTAGAGAAAGGTGCTCTCTGCTTGGTGTGTATATGAAGACAGCTATAGAGTGGGCACAAATGGCTGGACCGTAATCATATTTTACTCCTATGGTTGACCTTTGGATCCGCTGCTGCAGACCTCCGCTGCATCTATCTTTAGATTAGCCATAATTCCCTCTGAAGGGACATCTACACAGGAAGAGACCAGCAGTGATGTGGTGACCAGAGACCATTGATTGTCAATAAAATTCAGAAATTTGTGTTATTGAGTTAAACCTCAGATGGCTGCGCAGGTAACAGGAGTGACAGGGCCATGCCAAAGTGGAACTTCAGCTTCATTTCCAGGGGAGCCATTACACCGGTGCGCCTCTAAAGAGAGGAAAATAATTCAGATTACAGTCATGAAGTAAAGTCAGAGTCCTCAAATAAACTGAGTGACGGATGAAAGTTAAACACACAAAGGGGCAGTTTAGCTTCGGGCTTTGCTCAACTGCCGCTGTGTGTGTATCAGTACGTTACAGTTTCAAAAAGCAAATCACGAGTGAACTAAATATAAAATGGCAAAAGCTGAGTTTTTCTAGTTTTGGGCACCAGTTGGGCAAACGGTGTACAACCTTACGTGTAATGATGACGGGCGAAACGGCGAAGACGAGTGATTAAAGCGACTTCCAGCTGATAGCAAAGGATCCTGTCGATCCTGTTGAGCTGGATGATGAATATGTTAGAGGGTTTATGATGCAGCGTCAGCAAAGCGATAAAGAATGAGCAACCAGGGCTTGAATTTCTCTTCACTATTTATTTAAGTCCACATTTGTGTTTTCAGGTTTTCTCTTCACGCTTCTCACTCGGTGACCTCTGAAAGTCAAAAAAATCTTCTTTGTTTCTCATTTGATGAAGTGAAACACAAAAACTTGGTGGGCGCTGCACCAGCAAGACTTCAAACATAATAACACCCCCTCAGTGCAAGTGGGAGGGGAGAGTTGTAGTAGTGGCTGGCGGCCTGTCAGTGTATCAGCTAATCTGACAGACAATTGGCTCAGAGAGAGTGATGTCATCAAAGAGTGAGGCGACAGGAAGCTGAAGGGGTTATCCCGGGAGAATGGGTGTGTGTGTGTGTGTGTGTGTGTGTGTGTGCGCATACATCTCCCTTTAGGAGAACCGGTGTGTGATGATACTTGGTGTGTTTAAGGGTTTACACCTGGTCTAACCTGAAGACGAGGCTCGAACAGAAGATGCACCGTAGCAACAAAGGACCTCAAATATATAGAAGCACGAGTTTGTGTGTGTTCGTGTGTGTGTATGTTTTTGGGAGATGCGGTCAGTGCAGCGTGTCTCCTCTCTCCCCTCAGGCCTGTTTGTTTTGGAACCAGAACAAAGAGTTGCTGACAACACAAACACACACGCACACACACACAAACTTCTTGAGCTTCGGTGGAATGTAATCAGAATACAGTATTTATTTCTGGAGATTGAAGTTTTCAGAAAGAGGCTGTTGTTGCTCGCTGCAATTTAAAGCTGCTCTGTGACGTCAGGCCAGGATCCACTTTCACAAAGACACACACTGTCTGCAACTCAGAGCAAACTCACAGTCATTTTATATTACCAACTATTTTAGTCAACGACTCTCTAAAGTGGGGCTAATTTGCTTTGCTGTGAAGGCTTCATTTATTCCAACACAAAACAAATGCACGGATGCAAAACGCTGCGAGCAAACCTGACAAACACTCTGTTGTTTTCGATCACGGTTGAAGGATCTGGTCATCTGATTGTTACTTTACGATGAAAAGATGCTACATTTTTATTCCAGAGCAACTTAAAAGTTTGTCGTGAGCATAGGCAGCATATAAAAAACATAACCACTGTGATGTCACACATTGGTTTCTTGGTGTTTTGGATACTTAAAATATTTTATGTCACTCAACAAAAACTGAAACGACCAACACCCGAAGAGTCGTGCTCAACGTGCCAGGTCGGGGATTTGGAGAAGCAGAACCAGGGATCACTGAAGCTGTTTGGTGCCACATGATGGCCTGACACTCTACTGAGACCCCTCGTGTTGGTTTTCCCTTTACTTTGTCACTTTTTTTGTACACGTGTCTGCTTATTTTTGCTTCACATTTAGATCTGAGGTTCATTTTAGTCCTGCTCTCCAGTAGTAACAGTTGTGTAGTTTCTTGGAATCTGTCTGTTTCATACTGAATCAACAAAATGAGCGAGTGGACCAAATTCAATTTAGATCTTTAATCTCTCTGATTTATGTGAGCAGGAAGTAAGACTCATTTGATTTCTAATCTTGATGAGCTTGCAGTAAATACATTGGGGCGCTGTCCCTGCCAGATTTAATGTAATGAATATGAGTTGTGAACATCATTAAAAGTTTTTTCCTTACAGTATTTTTCATGATTAATAGAAGAATCATTTTCCTTTTTCCCAGTTTTGATTGCCGCTGTAGAAAAACCCAATGATTCATGCATTTCTGGGTTTTTGAACTCACTGATGGAGGACTTCAGTGTTCAGTTCAGTCTGATCATCAGGCTGATGCGCCTTATAATGCAGTTAGAAGTCAGACAGAGGAGGTGGATGGCTGGACATGTCTCGATTCAATCCAATTTCATTTAGATAGAGCCAAATCATAACATAAGTCATCTCAGGGCACTTGATAGAAAAACCCCATCGGTTCCACTCTAAGCAGCACTTGGCGACAGTAGAGAGGAAAAAAAAAACTTCTGACTGAACGAGACTCGAGAGAGCGGCTGTCTGCTTCAACTGGCTGGAGTAAGTGGAGAGTAGAAAGGCTCAGGCTCAAGACTTTTATTATATTTACTATTATAAGATCCTTAATGTAAAGGTAGTCTGAGATCAGGAGAGACTGATGTACAGCAGTATATACAGCTATATCGAAACATAACGGACAGTTGCTTAGTATTTGTGGCTCGGTCCATTTAGAGGCAGAAAAGTGTTTACACAGCTTTTCAGAGTTCACTGAGAGTTAGTGTTTGAATATAATGTGAGCAGACATTATAAGTACTATATTTAAATGTAACAAAGGAGTGGGAGTAACATTTGAAGAATACTTTTATAAATAAACTGGTTGGGTCTGTTTAAAGAGGACCATCCCGCATTTTCATAAAAGATACAATTGTGATAAACAGAATCAAAAGTGTGGACTGACAAGTATGCATATAAACAATACCACCGTAATCAAGCACACATGAAATTGTAGACTGTGCCGTGATGTTAGGATTGGTAAGTGAAGCATGATTTGGTTCTGTCCCAACTGTCTGTAACAATAAACAGTTTTCATTTTGTGACTATGGAGCGTTTGAATGTGGAGGCTGGATACTTTTAGGTGTTTAGCGTGTTTTTATATAAGAATCATATCTTAAGGGATGGTTATGTAGGATGTGGAGAGTATAAGAGGTCCAGTGATTGATCCCTGTGGGACACCTTTAATAATCGCAAGGGGGCTTCACCTAAAACATGAGGACACTACATACTGTATACATTTAACATTGCAAATTTGAATGGCAGATTAATGTTCCTCAGGTATGTCATGAATTACTGTTATTTTGCTTTTACTGTGGCCTTTAAAAAAATAAAATAAAATAAATATATATATATATATATATATATATATATATATATATATATATATATATATACAAAATAT
>VUQR01022385.1:3418-19920 GCA_015108515.1 Hemichromis elongatus
ATAAATAAAATGTATTATTATTATTATTATTATTATTATTATTATTATTATTATTATTATTATTATTATTATTATTATTATCATCATTAAAGTTACTGATATTGATGAACATTAAACCGATTTTGGTGTTTTCAGGAGATTTGTTTAGAAAAAAAGTCAACCTGAAATAAAATTGTACAATACATATGCATTAACAATCATGTAAAACAATAATAAACAACTAAATACAGTACATCTGATAGCAACAAGCTTTTGGTAATCAGAAGGTTTTACAAATGCCAAAGTGTATTACTGGGACACAATCAAGCCACCTCTGGTAGAATTTGCAAAAAAAAATCACTGGTTTCAGTTCATTTCCTGAAGCTCATCTGCATATGTATTATGACTTCTGTATTCAGGTGCATAGTGCTAAATTGTCGGTTCTTGTAAGTGTAATATACACACACGCGCTCACACAGGCGCTTGCTGTAACACTCGAATGAATCCATGCTTATTGCTACATCAACAGAAAACAAGTGCTTGAGTGACAGCATGTGTGCAAAGCTGCAGAGCAGAAACACGAGTTCTACACAAACAACATGACTCCAGCATGAGATGTTTTCTGAGTAGTTCCATTTCCTTGAACTGATAAGTGGCATTTCTGAAGTTAATATTTCATGTTATTACTCACATAAAGCTATTTTCAGACCTTGGTGTATCGAGAAAAATGAGAGATCAGACCATTAGGAAGACAGTGGCAATAGCAGATCACTGCTGAACAAGTATGAGGCTGACCCAGACAAGGATGCTCAACTGTAGGCACTGGAGGTAATCTAAGCAAGACATTATCTGCTTCGTTGTTTCTCGGCAGCACCTGGATATCTATGTTTCTTTTTCCACATTATTTTTTTCCCCCTCTTACAATGTTTTGCTAAATGTTACATTTAGCTATGTCAGATGTGCTCTCAAAAGTCATGTATCAATTTTGCTGGTGCTTTTTCCCCTCTTATTTGTCCCATAACTGAAGTGCAATTTCTAAGATTTAAAAAATGCATAGATTAAAGAATCACTTTGCCTTGAAGTTATGTCACGGCTGGGGCAGCAGTCGTGTGGAGTTAGGAGGATCCAAACGCAGACAGAGATGGATATGAGAGTGCGTCTTTATTAACAGTGGAAACGGTAACAAGGCAAGAGCGAAACTAAACATAAACCTAAACTGGGAACAAGCTAACAATAAACTAAACCCGAAACTATAACTCACAAACACACAGAGGGGAACACATAAGGAGGTGAGACCAGGGAAGAGGAGCAGAGAGACACGGAAAATAAAGCAGGTGGAATACGAAGTCTCAGAATGTCACAAAGTAACGCAGACGAACCGACGAGGACCACAGGCAGGCACACACAATAAATACACACCGGGTAACGAGGGAATCACACACAGGAGGGAGGCACAGCTGATACTAAATAGACACGATGAGACTTAGACCTTCAAAGTAAAACAGGAAACACAAACTGTTCTACACACAAAACACGAGGACACGAAGAGGACACAGAAGGGAGGACACTAAACACGAAATACAACCCCAATACTAATACAAAATAAAGATAAACACAAGAAGGTGGAAAATAAAACACAAAACACTGGGTCACCGACCCAGGATCATGACAAGTTATTTAGGTGATTTATAAGTACCACTGTGGTTCCACTGATTTAAAGACTGTTGAGATAGTACATGATTAACATTGAAAGTCTTTTGACTTCAATTATTTGCTTGCTTTTCAAGATTTATTATTTGCAGCTCACTGACCACAGCATGACCAAAACTAATGCAACTATAAGCAACGAGTATCTTTAAGGTGGCAACCTGGTCTACCACCACTCAAAGTTGCAATCTTCAAAGCAACTTTGGCGTCGCACTACAGCCTTTTAAAACCTGTACCCTGAAATAATTGCCAGAAAATTCAATATTTTTGAAAATAGTTTATTGAATCAGCTGACAAATTTGCTTAAAACATTTAGATTAAATTTTAATTTCCATTTCAGTTCTGCAGTGAATTAGATATAATATAATATAATAATAATAATTTTGAATCTAATTGACTGTCCTAGGTTTGGTAGGTCAACACACCTTGTAGTATAAATACCTAGTATATATAGAGAGTCAGTGCAATGTAAAGTCAAAGCTGCGGAGTCCCAGAATAAATCTATTCTCTCTGATCTGAGCACAAAATGTTCAAAATTAAAATAATAGTCCACTAAAATAAAAAAAAATAAAAAAATGCCTGGAAACTCATTTGTTGGCTCTTCATTTGTCTGCCGCCGATGAAGGCAAGGACAAGAAAATGTACTAAACTTCCAAAAAAACTAAGCAAAGACGCTGAGCTTTGGTGTCAGCGAGGCTTCCGCTGTACGCTGTGTGCACTCGCAGCGTGTCAGCTTCATCACGGCACAGGTGGCAGGCTCAACGTCAGCGTGCACACAGAACACAGACAGGGAGCAGTCACTGTCGGCCCCGAAATGTGTCAAAACAACAACCATCTTCAAAACAAGTCAGTCATACTTACGGATAACTTTGGAAAGAATAAACAGCCATGATTGTTACTTCCTGAAATATTTATAGCTGCTGCAGTTGGCGCAGTGAGTTCTGCAGTGCTTCCTGACAGATCCTTACTATTTCCAAGTGTGTCAACAGTACACAGTGTAAGAAAAACTGCTGTTGTCGTCTGCATCAGCGGCAGCTCGCTTTCCCATGAGACCCAATGCAAGCCTTTCACGCTAATAAAGATTTTTCCGAGGGCAAATATGATAAACCGACGAGTGTAGGTACAGTACACGGGAAATGCGTGCGCGCTCCGAGCAAGACAAATCATTCCCCAGAATGACATTCAGCCTGATCTTGCAGGGGATGCTGCTGTAATACGCTGTGAAATTGATTCCATGAAATGAATCATGATCTAATCTCGTCTACCAAAACAAGGTGGCTTGTTCCATTGAAAGAACATCAAGACAGAAACAATCACAAAATGTACCATCCGATTTCTGCTATTACGAAGCTCTTTTTGAGGATATCACAGAAAGCAGTTTTGAAGGGTTACCTCAACAGTTCTTAAAAGTTTGCACGGATTTCCTGTTATGTATAGTATGTATTAGGATTATATCTCATTTTAAAGTGAGCATAGATATGCTTCCTTTTTTGAATGATTTATTGTTTTTCTTATATGCAGTTATCACTACATGATGTTCCCTTTTTTGGAAAGCAATATGAATCACAGTGACTAAAACTTACATCATGAATGTCTAATCACAAAGGTCAGTGGCATGCCCTTAGCATATTTTTTCCTACTGAGCTGTGATCACACCAGTGACTCACTCCCTGCAATCAAATACTGCTAGAAATGTAATGGAAATAAGCCCGCTTTGAGGCTTCTGAGGACCATTTGAAGGTCTAAATAAAGTGATAATAATCAGAGTATTTTTCCAATAGTTTGTAGACCTCATGTCTGTGGAGGGGAAACATTCATCACTATTAAACCAGCCCTGGTTGACCCAGCAGTCAAAAGGCAATGACGTTTGACTGATAGCTCTGCTTCTTCTGTTTCTCCAACTTGCTCTATTGCCTCATAGTTCTTCATTTTTCATGCTGGGACAGGGTGAAGAGCGTGTGGGTGGTTGTTTGGAACTCTGGACAGCAAAACCAGTGTAGCTAAAGCGCAATCTGGTGCCTACCTAAGTGAGTTTAATGCAAAGCAAGCTTTTTATTTGTGTGTGTAGCTATTATTTTCCATTGAATGTAATCCCCCCCTTTTTTTGCTTAATCTTGTAAGATTAAAAATGAACACAACTCAAAGAAAACCCAAAGTCCTCTGAGACCCAATAATCATTATTACATCCAGACTAATTGCGTTGAGTAGATTATAACTGCACTTCCACGTGGCACGGGTCTGCGCGTCAATAAATGCATCACAGTAATGGATGCAATCTGATCATGTGGCGAAGGCACAGCGGTACTCAGCTATTGTAGCTCGTTAATTGGAAACAGTGTCGGCATCTTCGCTCTGTTTGGGTTTGTTCTGGTTGACCACATTTTGGATCAAGTGTAATTAGTCTCAAGTCTGTTCCATTTCAGCTTTATTGAGATTAATTTATGAACCGTGAGCACTTGACGGTAACACAACAAGAGAAAGAAAAAAAACCCACAAGGCTTAGTTTATCAGGAAAAATGTGATTGTGATCTTAATCAGATGCCAGACACTTTATTGGTACATCTTCCTATTATCATGTTGGACTTCCTACATCATGCAGTTGATGCAGATATGTTGGCTGCACATACATGAGAAACTCCCATTCTACCACATTCTAAGGTGCGTTATTGGTTGAGATCTGGTGACCCAGGAGGCCATTAAAAAACAAACAAACCCGAGATTGCTTTAGGTTTCAGCTTATGTCAAATTCTGATCCTTTGAATTGTAGCCTCAGTTTTCTGTTCCTAGCAGGCTGGAGGGGGACCCAGTCTGGTCTACTGCTGTAGCCCATCTGTTTCAAGGCTTCACATGTTGGACATTCAGGGATGCTCTTGTGCATGCCTTGGCTGTAAGTGTTTATTTGAGGTATTGTTGCCCTCCTGCCAACTTGAAGGAGTTTGGCCAACCATTTTACCCCAGTGAACTGAAGCTCACCGGATATTTTCTTGTTTTTGGGCCATCCTATGTAAACCCTAGAGATGGTTGTCCAATCCCAGTAAATCAACACTTTCTAAAATGCTTATACCAGCACGTCTTTCTACAACAACAATTGACACATTCCCAATGGCTTTTATCGCTATTCTTCCCCATTCTGATACTCCATTCAAACTTTAGCAGGTTGTCTTGACCATTTCTACATGTCTAAATGTTCAAAATGCATTGAGTCACTGTCATGTGATTGGCTTATTGGATATTTCTGTTTACAAGCATTTGAACAGGTGTAAAGTGGCTCGTGGGTTTACTTAGATCAAAAAAATGAAAGTAGTAAAATATGAGAAGTTATTCAGATTATTGTGTAAAATACATATGACAAAAAAGCATGATGCTGATTACTTTATGTGCAAAGGTGCAATCAAAAAGTATTGCTGGACTAATTCCTTAGATAATACTAAATGATTCCTTTAACAGAAAGTGAAAAAAAAGTCATAATCAACGAGTAGACTTCATTTATGATAAAGCCTGATTCTCAGTATTTGATCTAAAATTAGTTGAAGTATGAATACTCAATGGCAAGATATTGGTGATAGCTCTGTGACAATAATGGCTCATTTCACCAGGGTGGTTCCACATAATGGGCATTAAAAAGCCGCCCAGACAAACCCTGTTCTTCAGATATGGGTTTAATTGTCCAGAATATGATTGCTAAGTGAGAGGTCCCCTCACTTATCAAATTAACGGCTTTAAAATTGGGACAGTGAAGTACTTAGCTCTTATTAAAGTGGAAAGGGTCATGCCAAAGGTAAGCTGTTTATCTCATGAAGGAGAGCAGAGAGGAGAGGAGAAACGTCCCATTGAAAGAATACAAGTAAAAAAAATCCTTCTTTAAACTGAAAGTAAGTTATACTTCGAGAGCCAGACTGTGATATTAGAACACAAATTGGAAATAATTGCAAATTTTCATGTGTGGAAGAGAAACAGGAATGGTGATAAAAATAGACACAGTAATTGAAGAGATTCACATGTATTTCTTGCAGAAACTGTTCATATTTCTTCATGTTTTATTCATGAGAGTAAAGGTAGTGTATAGCCATACATGAGCTATCACATATCACAGTGTTCATTTATAGCTCTCCTGCATGAGTCTGGCTTAGCCCAGATAACAGCGAAACTGCCTGGAGGCCATACACAACTCCCCTAAGAGTAATACAGGCCGTCATGACACCCAGATAGAAGCATGGAAATGCAGGTCAACCCAAACTCTTATCAAAATGCCATACACCTTTCAAAATAGTGAATGAGCAGTATGGACTGGCTGCCAGTCGGTCTGATAACAGCAGACACCTCTTATGTCCAAGTGTGCCATGTTTATGGGACAGTGGCTTATTATAGGCAAGCAAAATGAAAACATTTAGTGCAGCGATTTTCAATCAAATCTATCATAGCATGGTTTCTTCTTCAGGTAATTGTAAATGCCCTGTATTTGTATAGCACTTTTTTTAATCCCTATGGACCCCAAAGCGCTTTACACTACATTCAGTCATTCACACACTGGTGATGGCAAGCTACATTGTAGCCACAGCTGCCCTGGGGCCCACTGACAGAGGCGAGGCTGCCGGACACTGGCACCCAAGGACACAACGACAGACACTGGCGCCTCTGACCACCACCAGTAGGCAACGGGTGAAGTGTCTTGCCCAAGGACACAACGACAGACTGTCAGAGCTGGGGCTCGAACCAGCAACCTTCTGATTACAAGACAAACGTCCAACTCTTGAGCCACGATCGCACCAAACGTCACAATGTTCGTCCCCAAACATTTTTACTGTCTGCGCATCTGACTGCATCCGAAGAGCTACTGAATAGTGCAAACTGTAAGTTGTAGTGCTTTGTATGCAGCAATATTAAAGCAATTTATAGGTACCATGTAGAATATGGATCATGTCACTTGCAGTGCATGTTGTTACTTTGACATATACCTACCCTCTAAATAATTTTTCTGGCGAAGCAACCCACACCCACTTCTTTTATGAGCTTGATTCATTTGAAGCCGTGCAGTGCATTTTTTCTACTGAGCACAAGGGTGCTAATTGTGGCGACTGGGGCATTTAAACTGTATGGCGTGACATCAGGGCAAAAATCGTGTTTTAAAAAATGGAACTGAGCAGAAAAATAGCAAGAGTGGGATTTTCTTGAGAGCGTAATTTCCATATTTTTCACACCCTTTCCCGAGATAATCATAGATCAGTTGCTCTGGGATTTGTACAGACAACACTTTGTGGTTAAGTAGTTTGCAGAAAAGGATTTAAGACCTTTACTTAACCTTGAGAAGCAGCATGCAAATATTTCAAAAATTATTCCTTGTAATGCATTTGAATTCTCTCACTCATGCAGTCTCTGACAATAATTCAATCATCTCTTTCTAATATTACAAACCATATGTTAACAGAGATAAGTGTGTTTGGCCGGGTGGTCATTTGAAATCTCTAACACTCGGGGCAAGTTTTGCCTTGTGGGTTGTCCTGAAGCCATCTGGCAAAAAGAAAAAAAATCTTGCCTCTGAAGCTGCTGCAGACGCCTCAGTGTTACCACTTTAATGGACACAAGGATTTAGATTCCTTTTGCCATCCAAAATCAGTAGCAAAACAGGACCTTCAGACAGTAGTAGTAATGAGCCAAGAAGAACTAAAAACATCCTTTCTCCTGTTTTTCCACATAAATGATAACAGAATAATTTTATCTATCAGCATTTGAAAAAGAAGCTCACAGCTGTACTCTGTATCAAGCAGCAATTATAGACTATTTGTTCAAAAAGGACTTGAAGACTTTTTGGCCACCTATTAACATTTTTTCCCTGTGTATACCTGTTTTGCTCGTCCTCGTAAACGCAGAAGGAGGCATGTGGGACAGAATAAATATTCTACAGGTTGCTAATGCACAAAGAAACCAATTAATTTACCAGCATCAGGCTGGGAAAAAAGACAAACAACAAGGTTGTGTTGCCAACTGGGCAAAATAGACAACTCCACAGGGGTAAACTTCTACGCCATATGAATTCTGGTTATGCAATCTCATTAGTACCAGCTAAGACAGGTGCATAGACAACTTAAAGAGGGGTCTCTGTGACAAGTGGTGGTTTTAAGACCAAGTTTCTCTGCCAGCGTGAGAGGGGGAGGATGAGATGTAAGGGTATGTGAAAAACTGGCAAAAGAAGAACGTTGGAAAACATGAGAATAGGCCTTGGAATTAAATATGCTCTCCATGTATTAATTTACATTGATCTTATTTACTCTTTGACCTTGGACCATGTTTTAGTCGGCTGCTACAGACTCATGCTGCTTAGGGACTTCCTCATGTTTTTAGATGCCACTACTGCATGTTATTAGCTTTTGTCCACTTTCTTCCATAGTTTGTCTTTATCTCTGTATGCTCTCCTTTTCTCGCTTCTCTTACTCTTAAAATCAGGAAGTAGATTGAAAGCAGGTCAAAAACACAGAACTGACATCAGAGAACATGTCTGAACGGACCCACAATACAGGCACAATAATTAGATTGCTTAATAGCCCTTAATCTGTACTCTGAGAATTAATGAGGGGAGGAAAGGCTGATGTGCAGAATACAAACACAATCAGGTGATCGACAAAGGGTGGGAAATGTCTGGGAGAATGTGGTGGACAGGTAGGAAATGGCAACGTCAAGGTCAATCAGTTCAAAGTAGGTTTTATAACAATAGACTGATGGGTTGGGGAATAATACGTTTATGCACTGCTTTGTTTTGGATGTTTGATATCCTGAAATAAAATAGATTTAGTCATAGTTCTCTCCAGATGCAGTCCCTAAGCTGATCCTTATTCTCCTGAATTTGCCAAAAGTTTTCAATTTCATGATGGTTTTACAGCAGCAGCATCGCTCTGCATGAGTAGGACTTTATAGGCCACAGATATGAGTAGGATTAGAAAGAAAAGCAGAGGGAGGTGACATGATTATCTAAGCAGCAGCACACAGCTTCAAAAAAATTCTATTATCTGTGCGAACAGGGAAATGAACCCAGCAGTATCACCACCCTTTTTTTTTTCAATCTTCTGTCAGGTGCAAGTAAAGGCATCTGGTTCGTTAGTTGTCCCTCAGCAAAGTGTCAAAGCAACAGTGCAGAGAACGGAGTGAGTCAACTGCATTTTGGAAAGACAATATTAATCTGCCAGAATGATTCTCCAGTTGGTCTCACCTGAACTGAGGGTTTGGTGTAGAAAGTGTGTCCCTTGCAACAAAAAAATAAAGATTTATTTGCTTAAAGGGATTGGGGCTTGATTCTTTTCACCCTAGAACTTCCATTTTTTATTTTTGCACTTGGATATTAAGATGAAGCCCCATTTAGCTAACATGGAAAGTTATCACTCTTGTTTGATAGATCGTGATCATGTCTAGCAAGATACTTGTGGTATACTGGAAATTAGGGAAGGAAGGAAGCGATACAACTAAGGGAACAGGATCAAAGGGTCAGTAAGTTTAATATAAATTATTACATGGAGAACATATTTTCTTCCAAGGGCTATTTCCATGTTTAACAATGTTTTTTTTTTGTTTTTTTTTAATTTGTCAGTTTTTCTTTCTTATGGAAAAAATAATCTGTGTATAGATTAGCTGTGCATAAATAATAAACATCACCACTCATTCCATTCATTAATTCTTTTTCTGGAAACATTTTTGTGCATATTTTGTATGGGTGGTAATTTTGTAGATTCACTAACCACCCATTTTTTTTTATTTATTAAGACCTAGAATGAACAACTAAGGCCATAAATTCATCAGGAAAGTGTTCGTTGAAGTAAAAGACAAATAAGCATTTTCCAGTACAGCTCTTTACAACCAGATGTTTATTTGGATCCATGCTGACCAATAAAAAGTACAAAAGCACAAAAAGTTCAAGGCATGTTTTAAGATTTAAGGCAAACTTTTATTTTAATTATATTTGCTTTTAATTTACCCGTATTTTCATTTTCTTTATTGCACACTTTTAATTTCCTTTTGCTGGCAGTATTCCTGTGCTTCATGTTGTTTCACTTTAATCTCTTCTTAAATGCTTTATTTGCTGTTCGATATTTCTTGCCTCGTGAAGGACTGAAAGGTGTCTATAAATATATAAATATTATTATTATTGTATTCGCTGTTTGTGGTTGGTTTTATGGTGTATTGTTAAATGAAAAAAGGAACCTTCACATTCAGATTTTCAAATCCTCATTATGCAATTCATTTGACCATCTGTAATACTAGAAGGCTTGCTGTACTCCACCAAATTTCAGCAGTAACCCTAATAACCCAGTACATAATTCAGCGGCTCGTATCCCCTGCAGCTATTTAAGGCTCTCACAAACAAAAATGAATTTGAGAAAGAGAGATTTATTCTAAAGCTAATTTCACAACTGAAAACAACTTTTTTTTTACTTAACTCTGAATAACATTGTGATTATTAATTGATTGGTCAAAGGGTATTTTCTCAGCCATCTGCCTCTTATTACCTCATTTTTGCTCTCTTAAATAATTTATTGTAGTATAAGACTACTTAATCAAAATAAAAAAAAAATAAATAAAAAAATATATGGACTCCTCAACTACCTTCCGAAAGAAGTTCAACCCTACTTCCAAAAAGTTGGAACATTGTGTAAAATGTAAATAAAACAAAACAAAAAAATACAATTTTGAAATCTCATAAACCTAAAATAGAAGGCATAGCTTAGAACAGCGGTTACACTGAGAAAAATTACAGCTTTAACAAAAAAACATGTTTATTTTTCATTTGATGGCAACAATACATCTCACAAAATTTGAGAGCGGACCAGGTTTACCACTCTTTTTTTAACAACAGTTCATACATTTCTGGGAACTAAGAACACCAGTTGCTGGACTTATGGAGGAGGGATATTGTCCCATTTTTTAGCTGCTCGACAGTCCTCGGTCATCTTTGTTGTATTTTTGCTTCATTGTGTATCAAATGTTTTCCATTGGTGAAATGTCCAGATGGTCAACAAGCCTTCCCTTAAAAAGATGTCTGGATGGGTGCTTCTGTTGCTTAAAGCTGAAAGGTAAACCTGTGTATCGACGTTTCATGCTCACATATGCCTACTTTGTGAGATAGAGCTTTAACCTACATTTGAGGGTCACACCATTTCTTTTTGCCTCTCATCCACATTTACACATTTGTCTTAAGCAAGCAATTTGTGTAAGAACAAAGCGACCCTCCTTAAGAGTTTCCCTGTCACGTCATATAAAAAAGTTTGTTCCGGTAAAGCACCAGACAGGCCCCGAGGTCAGTCATCCAGGGGCAAATAAGGGAGTGTCTCAGTGTCTTCAATTCCAATTGAGCTGACATCGCTTTCTGATCGAATGACTTTTAGGGCAGCTTTTTCTGGCAGTCAGAATGTCCATGAGACAGCAGAGCTTCACATCAAAATGCAGAAGGGAATCCAAGTCAAGTCAATCCTATCCCTCTGCTTGTCTCTCATTAGACTGAAAATCATGACCGGGGCCCTCCTGTTAGTGTCATATCCAGGGGTCCAGGATACTACAATCACAAATGAGACATGCAAAGAGTACAAATGTATAGAAATTTAATCCCCATCCTGAATTATTTCATTGCATAGCATTTTATATGTTTATATTTATTTCAAATAGAAGTCTTAATATTCTATTTGTAAATGCATTCAACTAATTTACTTCATTTAAGTACACAATGCTGCTGCGGTCTGTTTTAAGTTGAATTAGCATAACAAAAATTTTTTTTACCAACAAATTCAGTTTAGTGGGCATTCAGGAAGTCAAGGGAGTGGGGGTGGATTTCGTTTCATTTCCTATGGTCACCACAGATGTAACAAGGTTAAATAAAACACAAAAAAATTAATGAAAAAGGTGCTCATCACTTTTATATGTCCAAGTGCATAGTGTGGAGGATGTCATAAGGCCTTAAGGCAATCACATGTAAAACACAATATTTATCAGCGTTTTAAGTTGTAAATCGGTCAGATTTCACCTGAACACAACAGGAAGGTTAAGAAGGAACCTAATTAGTTTGATGATTCATAATAAATGTTTAGTTTCAGTAAATACACACTGTTTTAGAATGTGACACACTGAGCATAAAATTCATAATGCTCAGAATTTTCCATAGTAAGTTGAAGTACAATTCATATCAAGCCAAATAATAAAGAAATGCATTTGTTTCAGTTGACTCTGAACCACATGGGGACATATCTGCTGGCTTTCCGACTCAGTTCTTTATGCTTTGTCCTCTTTCTGTCTTGCAGTTACACATAAGCTGACAAGAAACTGGCATATAAACTGATCATGAATAAGGCAGAGTATTTGAGATGTAAAAAAAATGTAAGAGGAAACTGGGGAAGGGCCGCATTTAAAAACTACGTGTCAACACACTGCTTAATTATGTGCAATCATTGTGACGCCCACTGCAATGAGTGTGGAGCAACAAAGAAGTTGCCATGGAAGTGTGAATGTGAAGACTGTGTTTCCATTTTGTGGCTCTCCTCCCCCCGTTTTTTCTGCCCACACCCAAAATGAGCAACTATATATAGAATTGAAAGTCTAATAATAATAACAGGTAGAAATAAATCCATATCAAACAGAGAGCTGTATTCTAATTGCACAGGGGGTTATTGTTGTACTAAGAGGCTGATGAAAAGTGCAACATCTTTTGATGATTACATTACATTACAAGCTTAAAATAATGTGATCAGCTGATCATGAGCTTGAGCAGGAAGGCAAACAAATGAGGGAAGCTAAATAATGATGACTTTAATAAGACACAAAAAAAATAGAAACAGATAGCTAACTTCTAGTTTCTGGCCAAGCAGTCAACTGGTTCCAATAGAAATATTCATTTATACATTTTTTTTAATTTTTAAAAAGTGTTTTTTCTTTTAGATGTACTAAGAGCTTCTCTCAGTCTATGTAAATTTTGGTATGAAGGTCAGACCAAGAGGCAACCTCCATGCTGAAGAGTGAAAAAGCATATTTAGAGTCTGGTTTGAAGAAATGCTGTCGATCCAAACTCTATGGATAGTGTCCCCTTCATACCATCTGTAACTGAAGTGTGTACTCTTGTCGATTGACAGGTGTCCCGATTAACCTTTCCATAACCTCGCCCACTACTCCCAGTTATTGAAATGGACATCTTCACTGTATGCATGCTGATGTTTGTAGAAGTCAAAAAGGCTCAAATTATTGATGTTCTCACTGTCTACATGTTCTGCAACATTGCAAAAGTGGAAGATCCATCCATCTATCCATCCATCACTCACTCATCCAGGTTCAGGTTGTGGGGATGGCAGACTAAGCTAGAATCAATGTATGCTAGAATCCCCAAACTCCGTCCCCCACCTCTCTCAGCCCTTCCACTGAAGTGCTGCAGAGCCAGCTGAGAGAAATAATCTCTCTAGCAATGTCTTGGGGTCTTCCCTGGGACATTTTTCCAGTAGGATATTCCCAAAACATGTCACCTAGTAGACAGGAAGCATTCTAGTCAGATGGCAGAACTGCCTCAACTGGCTCATTTTAATTTAATGGAGTAACAGCTCTAAAGTCCCTTTTATATGACTGAGGGTCTCATCCTGTCTCTAAGAGCATAGCCACCCTTCAAACGAAATCAGTTTTAGAATGTGAGGATCGGAGCATCAGGCCATCTGCCCCCAACTGCCACCTAAATCACAATGAACAAAAGCCTTATTCAGGTGATGGGCCAGGCTAACTCTGATTGGAGATTTCTGAATCACTCTTCATCTGGGCTTTTACCCATGACAAATTTGATTTTGAATACATCCTTGTCCCCAACGCGGTGGCTATTCAAAGAGGGGAAAAGTGAAAGATTCACTAACCAAAAATATCTGTTTAGTTTAGTCTGCACTGACTCATTAATGGAAGATGGAAGCAGCACGATAGTAGATAATAGCAAAGAATTATAAAACCCTGACATTCGTCAGACTTTACCTTGATGTCCAAGGATCCTCAACAGCGTTTATATAAAGGACTTCACTTGCGATTAAGTTTCATAATTCCATTTACTCTGGCATTCAGAGACCTTATACAAAAAAACTAAAACAACAATTGTATACGCCAATGGACAATTTAATAATAATGTTTGTGATGGGATTGAAAAGCTGAAGTTTTAGTTATGCACCATTAATAGAGAATAGGAAAAACATTTTTTAATAACTGGCACCAAAAGGCCCGACTCGTCATTTCTGCTATATAATCTGGCATTTTACAGTGGCATGCAAATGCGGATGCTTCTACTATTGAAACAGTGTTGAAAATACAGACGTCTGGACCTCAGAGAAAGCTAGTCTTTCTTCTTTCCTTCAAAAGGAAACTCACAAGGTAATGAAAGTATATAAAGAATTCAAGTCAACTCTTATAAGGTGTAAAAAAAAAAAGATTAGGTAACGGATTTCGTTGTTCAAAATAAAATATTAAAAATTAAAGCATAACTAGAGAAGCTCAGATAACAATTTCAACAGGTAAACATTTGATATTTACTTAAAACCCTATACTGCTATGATTGCAGTGAGATTGAAGTGAGATTCAAAGCAGTAATCTTTGCAGTAAAATACAAAAGAACAGATGCATAAACTTTAAAAAAAAAGAAAAAAAAAAGCCAGGGATGATAACCACAAACACTGCTTTGATTTAAAAAAAAAACAACTAACAAATAAGTAATAGATAAGAAAATGAAGGACTTTTGATTGTGTGTCAGGACAATTTTGTGCTTTTGGTATTGTCTTCGCTCTGATAAAAGCAGAAATTTGTTGCGGAGTGGAGGAAGAGAGTGGGGGAGGGCAAAACTTCAGCAGAAGCTTTTCTTCTTTTTTTTTTTGCTTTTTATTTCTTTCAAATTTTGATCAGAGTTGATATGTAACATATCTTTTAAAGATTTCATCTATTCTGATAAACAAGTGAGGAATGTGCTATGAAACCATCAAAAAGCTCCACTGACAGAAGGCGGTGCATCTGTCTTGGTGTTTTGCAGTCTCCTAACATTTACATCAAAGAATAGAAGGACATGTCCTCCTTGTCCCTTCAAAGAGCAGCCAGGTATGGAAACAGAAGATGACAACCAATCACATGATGACATTTCATTTACATATGTTTATCTCTACTGTGAACCTTAGAAATATTATGCTGTTTTATTCAGAATATTGAATAGTTTACTAACACTAAGATAATACAGATTTGGTCAACTTAGCTGGTCTTGCAAATATTAATATTAATAACAGAATCTCCCCCTGCTGGTACTGCAAGGAGAAATGGACTCGGTGGACCAGCGTGTCCACCATGTCCTGCTGCAGTACCAGAAGAGGGGGATATTTTATTTCAAGTTAACTGTCACGGTCCTGGGTCATTTCGACCCAGCGTTCTTACTTTTCTCGTGTTTTTGTATTTTGTTCTTTATTCATTTTATGGTTCCTAGGTTGTTCAGTTTAGTTTATTAGAATTCCCCTCATGCCTTTACCCCCTGTGTCTTCCTCCACGTATCTGAGTCCCCATGCCTTGTTTCTCCACGTGTTTTATTCCATGTTTTCTCCAGCCCGTTATGTCTGTGTTCTTCCTGTTTTCGCTCCTCATCTCCAGTCTGCACCTCTGTGTACTTCCTGTTTTACTTTGATAGTCTCCCGTCAGTGTACATCAGTGTTGTGTTTGCTCCTGCCCTGTCTCGTTATGATTATCTGTGTCAGCTGTGTTCCCCGTGTGCTCCCACTTCCCTCGTTAACCCTCTGTGTATTTATGTCTGCGTCGCCGTCTGTTCTGTGTCGTGTTCTCCCTCATTACTGTGTGCCCCTCTGTGTGGTTCCTTGTGAGCTACTGCCTTAGAATCTCCCAGGTTAGTTTTGTATTACTTTGTATCACCTCTGCCCACTTTCAGCAATAAAGTTGTATTTTGAGTTTAGTCCTGTTTTCCGTGAGTTTGCGTTTGGGTCCAATTCCTGCCTACACACACAGCCAGATCATGGCACTAACATGAAAATAAACATATGAAAATGTTTCAAGAGATCTTATCCACACATATACATGTATATATATGTCAGCCACCATTTTTGTTTGTGTCATAGAAGCAGGGGTGCCGCCAGAAATTCTGGGCCCTATGGAAACCAAAATTTCTGGGCACTGTACATTTTTCATGGATAAAATTTAACCCAGTAAACACACAATAATGACACATACCTTACATGAACAAGCTTTAGCTGGGTCAAATCAGGAAACATCAGCTAGAACTAACCCATAACTAAATCAGTCCAGGACTGCTATGCCAAAAGGGCTCAAAACCAAGACACATCAATAATGCCAGGCCTAAACCAGTCCAGGACTAAACAAGTACTGAATCAGACTCGACTGGTCTAACAAAGTTATGTTCCACATCACTTTATAGTGGCTCAGCGGCGTACCTTTCTGCTGGCAAAATCATGAATCAAATCATCAAAGTTTAGCTTTCTTGCCTGTTTGCTTTCAATGGATAGCATGGCAAGGTGACAAAGTCTGTTTTGCAACATAGCAGACCTCAGATAGTTTTTAATCAGTTTCAGCTAACTGAATGCTCTCTCACCAGCAGCAAATGGTGTTTGTCACTGTCTGAGCTGCATCATAACAAGAGACGCTATGCTAGCGACCGTAGCTTGAAGTAGCTTGTAGTGTGTCATAAACAGTATATTATTATTATAATACATTATTTGTTAAATATTATTCAAAATATGGTCAAAATACACATTATGTGTAGAGGGGCCCTAGCACATTTAACGTATATATTAAAAAGAAAAAAAAAAAAAAAAAGACACCCTTCC